>VZTZ01039359.1:56995-67868 GCA_013400955.1 Drymodes brunneopygia | reverse complement strand
AGATGTGGGAAACCCGAATTGAGAAAAAAAAAAAAAAAGGAGAAACATGAAAAAAATTGAAACGTGTAATTCAAACAAGATTGTGGGAAATTATGATCATGGCTTTCTAGCAATTCAAACAATGAAACAATTCCATTTCAGAAGGGCAATAATGAATTTTTTATTGGCAGTGGAGTTCCCAGCTCTCATGTGCAGCTCTCTGGGTCAGTCTTGGCAGCAAACAGGACAAAGATGTATCGATAAAAACTCATCATTCTCCTCTTTGGGTAGAAAGGAAATGGTGTTTTTACAGGTCCGGGCACATTTTCACAGCAAGAAATCACCTTACCTCATAAAAAATACATCAGCACTTTGTTTATCTGCTCAGGAAGAAGGGATTTAATGAGAGTCACCTGAAATTCCTGTTCTGAGAGAAGCAGCACCTCAGACAGTGCACACCTATCTCAGCATACACGCAGTAAATCAAAAAACAGCTTCAACCAAAGGAAAAACCACGAAACCCACTCAAAATCCAGATGCAGAAATCTCTACCTCGTGCCTTTTATTCCCCATTGTGCACGTGGAACTGGCTCCAATGTGCCAGTCCTGGAGCTGGGGATTTCCCCAAATGTGCACATGAAATAAATGTGATTTTCTCCCCCATATCCTTTGGTTTGTCTCCTGCTCCCTGGTGAATTCCTGAACAGCTTTCTCCCAGCCTTGGCTCTGAGCTCTGCCCTTCCTGAGCTCTGCCTGCACCCCTGGAGGGCTTTCTGTGCCCCAGGCCAAGGCTGGAAGGGAATTGGAGGGGAATGGGGAGTGGGAGCTCTCCCAGGGATGCTGCAGGAAACTCAAGGAGCTGAAATTTCTGCTCCTCTCTTGCTCATGGACAATCCTGCTGAGTGCATCAAACCCCAGGAACTGAACTCTCTGCTCCTCCCTTGCTCTTTGAGAGCTCTGCTGGCTGCAGGAAACCCCAGGAACTGAACTTTCTGCCCCTCTCTTGCTCTTGGAGAGCTCTTCCTGCATCAAACCCAAGGAACTGAACTCTCTGCTCCTCCCTTGCTCTTGGACAATCCTGCTGAGTGCATCAAACCCCAGGAACTGAACCTTCTGCTCCTCCCTTGCTCATGGAGAGCTCTCTGAGTGCATCAAACCCCAGGAACTGAACTTTCTGCCCCTCTCTTGCTCTTGGAGAGCTCTTCCTGCATCAAACCCAAGGAACTGAACTCTCTGCTCCTCCCTTGCTCTTGGACAATCCTGCTGAGTGCATCAAACCCCAGGAACTGAACCTTCTGCTCCTCCCTTGCTCATGGAGAGCTCTCTGAGTGCATCAAACCCCAGGAACTGAACTTTCTGCCCCTCTCTTGCTCTTGGAGAGCTCTTCCTGCATCAAACCCAAGGAACTGAACTCTCTGCTCCTCCCTTGCTCTTGGACAATCCTGCTGAGTGCATCAAACCCCAGGAACTGAACCTTCTGCTCCTCCCTTGCTCATGGAGAGCTCTCTGAGTGCATCAAACCCCAGGAACTGAACTTTCTGCCCCTCTCTTGCTCTTGGAGAGCTCTTCCTGCATCAAACCCAAGGAACTGAACTCTCTGCCCCTCCCTTGCTCTTGGAGAGCTCTCTGAGTGCATCAAACCCCAGGAACTGAACTCTCTGCTCCTCCCTTGCTCTTGGACAATCCTGCTGAGTGCATCAAACCCCAGGAACTGAACTTTCTGCCCCTCCCTTGTTCATGGAGAGCTCTTCCTGCATCAAACCCAAGGAACTGAACTCTCTGCTCCTCCCTTGCTCATGGAGAGCTCTCTGACTGCATCAAACCCAAGGAACTGAACTTTCTGCTCCTCCCTTGCTCTTGGAGAACCCTGCTGACTCCTGCCACAGCCCCAGCTGCCAAATCTTCCCCCCAAGTGGCCAAATTGGGGAACTCAGCTCAGGAAATTCTTACAATTTTATCATATTGGAGGCACTGAAAACGTTCCCTTTACTGCCAAAATTCCTTTGGAAGAAAACCCAAAGTAATGTGGAGTGAAAGGAGAGAGCATGAGGAAGAGATTGAATGTGAGGATCAGGATTAATACAGAACTTTGACAAAAGGTCAGTCCTGTATTGAGTGTGAATAGCAGTAAACTGAATTGCAAACTTTCCCACAATGACTTGCAAATGCATTTGGTTCTTTATGGGAGGATTGGATTTTTCTGGTGTGCTGCTCTTTCATGGCCCTGCATCAGCAAGTGAAATGGTGCAGCAATTTTAGGAGGTTCATGGTCTGCAGATGTCTCCTGGAAAGTTTACATTCTTTCACAAATGTCATCACAACAATAGGCAGTTAAAGAAGTCAAATTTTTACCCAATTAATCTTACTTTTAAATATGCTGATTTAGATGTACTGGAAAGAAATAACTACTGTTGAATTTTTATTCATAAAATGAACATTTTTTAAAACAATGTGGAGATTATGAAGGTATTTCAGGTAAAAGCTATTTTGATTCTATACATTCCATAAAAATAACATGCATTAGATTTTGTGATAATCTTTGAGGCCACCTTAATTTCAAAATATCCAATCATCAGTGAGGTTCCTTCACCATATGCCTAAAAGTATAAATACGTGTTCCTTAAGATGTCAGCAAAACCCAAATGCTGAAAGGCAAAGCACAATAAAGTGTAATAGAAATATCAATGAATGCCATGTTGGGTGGATTGTCTCCAACCCAAGCTGACTTTTTGGGGCTTTTTGGGAGGAAGGAATTGGATGTTTCTTTCAGGTCTGAATGTGTAAGGGTGCAATCATGTTAAAGATACTGCCTTCAATGCATGATTTTTTTTTTTTTACTTGGATTCTTTGATTCTCTGGCTGCATGACTTGAAATAACCTTTTTGTTCTCTTTTTTACGCTTCACTCCTCATATGGAAAACATTGAGCAGGGTTTTTTTGTGTTGCCTTTTAATTTAACTGGCACCTGTTTCTAATTTCAGTAGTGGGGATTATAAACCGCTAAAAAAATTTAAGCAGATGTGAATTTCATTTTCATGGTGAGAAGGCAAACCTGGTCCAGACATGCAATAAAATTCCAAGTGTGGCAATGGTCACCTTTATTTTTCTTGTCCATCTGATCTTTGAAAGGGATGTTTTGCAGTGGATTTTGTGCATTCTCTTTCAAACTCACTCAAAGCACACTCTGAAAGACAGTAGTTTATTTGCTTATATTAAGAATCACTATGGGGTTTGATTTGCTGTTATCCTTTTTTTTCCAATATAAACCCATTCTTTCAGCTCTAGGAAAGTCCTGGACCAGTCTGTGAGTAGTTTATGATTGATCAATAACCCTCTACAGTGGGAGAAGACCCAGGGGATGTGGAGGAAGGCAAAATGCTGCTGGAGCTCAGGGGGAAATGGGCAGAGTGAGTGACCAGAGCAGGCAGGGAATTGAACTCAGCACTAAGGGAACCAGGGGGTGGCTTTATTTAAACTGAGTGGAGCTGCTTGTGTTGAATATTTCTGAGTTAATCACGGGTGTGAGCTGGCACACTCACATGGCTCACACCCCTTGCATTGTGGTTCAGCTGCCTGAGCCATTCCTGTGCTACAGGATGAGGAATTTGCTCAGGTGTTATGATTTTGGTTGTTGTGGCATCACCCTTCTAAATTGAAATCCTGTATCATGTCAAGCACCTGCTAGAAGAGCTCAGAGAACCTTGGAGACTGACAGAGTTAGAAGAGCTATTTACCTCTTCAATAGTAAAACTTAGACTTTCTGTTACCTGAAAATTAGGGGGAGTTTTGCTTCAGCATGATGAATTCCACAGAGAACAGCCCTGCTCTCCTTTTTGGTTAAAGGCTGCCCCACTGATCTCTGTTTAGCTGGAATTTGCCTTCAAGTTGTGTGTAGAAGACAGGCAGACCATGCTAAGGGCCACATGAATCACAGTCCTTCATTTGACTGCAACATTTTTAGGCATACTATTAAAAAATGTCAGATTTGGAAACCTTTCATTTGACATTTATCTGAAAAGCCGTAACGTAACTGTATTTAAATGTCAAATGAGAATAAAGCTGTATTCTTATCTGAATAAATATCAAATGGATGGTTGTTTCCTCTGATATTTGGGGTTCTGAAAGGGTAGAGATCAAGTGAGGTGCATGTTCTGACAGAGGCTGGAATTGCAGATTTTAAGGCAATGCCTCACACCTGTACCTGTGATTTGCTGCCCTTGGATGCAGGAACAGAATCCTTCTTGTCGGGGAGGATGAAATAGGAAAGCCTTATAAATATGATTACCTGGCAAAAGATGCTGAGAATAGGGAAACTGAAATGACGACAAACTTGGAGATACCAAACCCCAGTTCCTGAACAACTGGAAAACAATGGCATGGCCGACTGAAGGTAATCTCCGTTTTGATTAAACAATAGCCTCTGCTTGCAGACAGGTGCAAGGGTCAGAGCAGACCCTACCAACTTGGCAGAGGGCCCAAAAAGCAGTTTTGAGAGTTTAAAATATAACCCCATATGGTAATACAGTAGTTCTTATAGGCTGTATGCAAATGTTGTAAGATTTGTAACTTGCTTTAGACTGGTTAATGAAAATTAGAATATTCAGTAGAGAAGATGATTTATTGTATTGTAAATGGCAACCTGGCTCTCTTAGCCCTGCTCTTCACTCTTGTTTCTTAACCTTACTCTTTATTCCTAATTCTTACCTCTTCTCTCTTCTCTCTTAGCTTTGCTCTTAGCTCTGCTCTCTTTACACTCCTCACTCTTCTCTCTTAGCCCTGCTCTCCTAACTTTACACACTTTACTCTTAGCCCTGCTCTCTTTACTCTTTCTTAGCTTTTAGCTCTTAGCTCTCTCCTCTTGCCACTTCACTGACCTCTTCTACACTCTCTCCCCTTCACGCTTACTTTCTCACTTCTCTCACCTGCTCCGGGCTGCGTCTGGCAGCCCTTGGCAGCTCCTCTGCACATACGCCCCTTTACAATAAACTTCATGTTTTAAAACCTAACTTCAGAGATGTCTCGTCTTCGTCCCAACTGTCTGGAACTGAACCGAACCGAATCCTACACTTCTGAGGCAGCTGCACCCACAGCCAGCACAGCACTTCCTTCTCCTTCCCTTCCCCAAACTCTGCTTGGACAGGGCATGATTTGGAGCAGGGGGATGGACTCAGGTGTGCCCCTCTCCTGCTGAGCACTCAAACCACTGCATCATTTCACGTGTCCCACATGAGCTGGAGACCCTTCTTCCCCAGGAGATCCACTCCCAATCCAACCTCTCCCTCCATTCCACTCTGCAAACACGGGAAGATGTGTGAAATGAACAAAGTGTGTGTGTGTAAGCATGATGGGTAAAGAGTGTTGATGTTGAACCTGAAATGAAACTAAGGAAAGCATCTGAAGTGTGAACCATATGGTGATGCATATGCATGAGGTTTGGATCAGGATATGCATCACAAAATAGTAATAGGTTTTTTATTCTGGGAGAAGGGAGTGATAAATCAAAGGGGAATGAGAACCTCACACTAAAAACAAGAGAAGTTGGAATCTCCTTCCTTTTAGCTGTTTGGCATTTCCTCCTGAAAGAAGCGGAGGAAGTATTTAAATATTTTATAACCTTCATTATTGGAACATACATCTCTTTATTACATTTTTGGAAGCATGTGTTCTATTTGAAATCAGTATGGATATATAAATATTTTTAGGAGATGATTATTCTCTGTATGTAGGTGGAGAAGAGCATCAAATTAGTGAGATCTTGCTTTCATGAGTAACAGAGCAGCTGGCATCTCCCCTCCTTTCCCTCTGCCTCCCTGGCCAAGGGAAAACACCTCATATCCTCAACTTTAATTCCCAAAATAAAATAAGAAATGGCTCTGGCTTTCCTCTTTCAATCTTTTCCTCCAGGTAATACTGAAATTGCATCTGCTGCGTTTGCAATTCCTTTACCAGGCCACTGTGGAAGTGGGAAGTGAATAAAGGATGGCACAGGCCTGTCACAGGACTATGGAAAACAGACATTTTAGTCTTCTTTCCTGGATAAATATCTGATTTGTTATCAAAGGCATTTAGTCATGGAGACTCAAAGGTGTTTCCTCATCCTCTGTACCCTTCACACATCAGCACCCAGGTTCAGATGGGAGCAGGTGGAGCACAGAGCATGAACCACAAGGATGGGGTACAGCTCCATCTGCAGCAACTCAGGGCCCTCTGTCCTTCCTCTTCTGTATTCAGACAGTGCAGATGGAAATGAAAATGTCCACTGCAGCTGCTGGAAAATGAATATTCTCCTCAGTGCAGGTAGGAGATAAATTTCTTCGAAAGGGCTCAAATCCAGCAAAGCTCCTCAATGATGTTATTTGGAAAAGTCTTCTAAGGCTTCTTTATCCCCTCTCCTTAACAAGAAGTGGCAACAGAGCAGCACAGGAGATGCTGTGGCTCTGGTTTGGCCAGCTGAAGCCTTGATATCTTTAAATTTTTTTTTTTTTTCATATATTTATTTTTAGGCATTCAGTGAAGTTCAAGGTTTATGTGGCTCAGAGGATCTGTTCCATTCACCCTGCCTGTGTCCCTTCCTCCTGGCTGCAAATTTTGTTTGTTTGTGTGAAAAGAGCCAGATTGGATGGAACAGCTCTGAACTTTTACACCTGAAAATCTGGGCCAACATCTCCTCTAAGAAACCTCTGCAGAAACATTTCAACTTCATCTTTTTAGGAAATCATGGACTCCTCTCATTCTTGCTCATGGGTAACAGAAAGGGACAATTGCTTCAACACACCAGGAAAAAAAAAGAAATACTGATGATACAGAAAAGGTTTGAGACAGGATGAAATTGAAAGTAGAGTATAATCAAGCAATAAAAATAATACCATTCTATTACGTTCAGCAAATTAATTTTACTGGAAGTCTGGCTGCTGGAGTGAAGTGTCCATACTAAAACTGATCAGGTTTGAAACTGCAGTGTATTACCTAATTGCTCATGTTATCACATAATTCAAAACATTTGGATTATTTTTTTTTTCCCAAAGGCTAACTGAACATAATTCAGGCAAATAGAGATGGCCATGAAGTACTCCAGATAGTTGAGCACTCCATTTGAAAGCAGATAAAGAGATTTATCTGCAATTTAACAGACTGGGAACAATTTTGCTATTTTCTTACTTATTTGACATAAAAGCCTTAACACAAAACATAATTAAATTTCAAACTGTATCAAACCATTAGACAAACGTGTAATATAAAATTTCTGCTTTACTTATTTAATTTGTTTTTGAAAAGATCAGCTTCCTTCAGAATGATGAATCTCAGTTTTGAATGGCCTGTATGCTTTGGAGTTTTGCGTTGGCTCCTGTAAAGACTGGGGTAATATAAAAATTTTTAATAAAAAACAATGTTTGGAATGTTCAATGCTCTCACATTCACTGCTCTTTGAAGCACATGCTTGGATGGTAGCCATGGAAATCTGCAGAGAGTGAACTGCCTCAATATGTGCTCTGAAAAGTCTCTGACACTTCTGTGTCTGCTTATTCACAGTTCAACAAACAATAAAATTCAGATTAAATTCACATGAAATGATCATTTCAGACTTGCTTTACTCTTCTCAGTCACTTCCTGGTTAAATATCCAGTCCTCAGTTCTTTCCAGGATTTTCACACAGTTGGCCATCCCTACTGTCTCTGTTTTCTGGAATTTTGCCTCCCAGGTGGGAAAAACCCAAACAGACAGAACCCAAAACCTCAGCTACAACACCTAATGAGCAGAAAGTATATTAATTGCACCTTTTCTCCTCATTTGTTTGCACTCTGCCAAGCCTTTAACTTCCATTTGTGTTCTCAAGACATCTGGAGGTGAGCACACGACTTCCACATCCACACAGCTCAGATTGCAATGCTAATTAGACACTGATTAAGCCCTGATGTCAGGTAAGAACTTTATCATTGTCCTCCATACTCAACAAACACATTTGCCTGAAACTGTGCATGTTGAACGAGCAAAAACATTTAATAGAACATTTGGCTTCACTGGCAGGTTGAACAAAATGACACTGATATAAATCTGGAATGACCCTATTACTTTAAGTGCAGTTTATGCTGTCTGATTCAAATATTGACAGAAAACAGCAAAGTCCAGAATCCACAGGGAAAACAATAGAATAAATGTATTTTAGATATACATATTTATTTTGCCCAGGTTGCAGAACAGACTCGAGGCAATTCTCTAGAATGGAATCCTGATCATCCTGTACCACAATTGGCTCCAATTTCAGAATAGTTCTTTACTGCCTTTCTGCAGATGCACGTGTTCATTAAGTTGATTTTGATGAATATATTATTTATAAACCCACTGCACTAAAAGGTCATGAACTGCAAATTCCTTGCAATTTTGGTTCCAAGCTGTTTATTAGATAAGGTACAATGGAGAGCTGGCTGCCTGTGGCAGAGGTGTCACTCTCTGGTCCTTGGGATCCAGTTATGGGGTGTGGACATGCAGGACACTCCCAAACAGCATTGCTGTCACTGTCACTGCATTTCCTTCCAGGCTCCAGCTCTTTGCATTCAGCACCACACAGAATGAATTGCACTGAGGGTTTGCTTCCTTTCCTGTCCTTTTCCCAGGCAGCCAAGGAATTTCCTGACGAAGTTGAGCTGAAGGAACAAGTTCAGGTTTTCCTGAGTGTCCCCCAGACACCAAAGTCACCCAGCTCCTGTGTGGGTGGGCTTTGACTTATTCAGCTCCCTCTGCCACAGACTGGCAAACACATCCAGCACAGGGAAATGGATGCACAGTGTGGTCTTTGGTAAATATCATTCAGACATGGATCCTGCAACAAGCAATTACAAGTCATCTTCAGGGCACTGATTTATTCCTCATTGCCCTACCAATTTAATGACCTTATGATTTACACTGATTGTGGAAGTCTCTCCTTGGCGAGCAAAGCAATTATCCATCAATCTCAAGTTCTTTAAGGGAAGAAAAATGTTTATTTTCTGTCTGCATAATAAGTTTTATGTCATTTTTAATGCCATGACTCCCACATGCACTGAAGATATATGTAGCAACTTCTAATGTCTCACAGAATGTCAGTTGTAAATGCAATTTGACAACAGGCTCAGCTCCCATTGTCTGATCGTTTGGCACTCTGTAATGAAGGTGGTTAAGCTGTCAGCCTGGAAATGCATGCATTATCCTGGACAAAACAATGAACAAACTCTGGGGCTCAGCCACCAGGCCCTGCAGGGAATCCTCGGGGAGAAAAACAAGATTTTCAGCACATTTAAATGGGAACTGTGCAAACAGAGCTGGAGGAGGGAGCAATGGGGTGGGTGATGCCTCAGCACAAAAGGGTGAAGCTCACGACCTGCCAGTGCCCCTTCTGCTGTTTCTGCTTTTCTGTAATTGTTGGAATTACAGTAAGGATTACAGCTCACTCCGTGTGGGTTCATTTTGTAAGGAAATAGGGTTTGTTTGAGTTTTAATAGGAAAAACTGAGGTGGAATTGCAATGGTTGCCACACTAAAATGTCCTATCTGCCCTTCTGGAGAGCTTTTATATTTAGTTATTAATGGTTTGTTTGGTTTTTCTTTGCTGTAGTACTTGCAAAATGAGAAGTTCTTAAAACCTGCGGACCAAGTGGAGGCAACCATCCAAGGAAACAGAGTTTTACAGATACACCACTGAGTTCCCCAAATTTCACTCTTGCTCAGCCTTGCTCTTCAAATATTATTCACACCCAGTAATCCAAATCACTGCTGATGTCACCTCACTGTTTATTTTCATCTTTTTCTTTATGTGATACATATCTCATAAAACCTGTCCATCTCCTCACAGTCTCTGCAGTTCATAGCTGAGGAATGAACAGCTAAACCATACAATTAGTTGAGTTTCATTATACAGGAAAAGATGAAAGACAGCAAAATAGGTTACTGGGAAACTGGTGAATTTTTAAAAAAAAATTAGACTATGTTAAATTAAAAGACACTAAAGAGAAAATGTCAAACTCTGAAATAAAAATTATCAGTGACAGTTGGGACAGCTATCACATGAGTATATTAACAAGACATGTAATTGAAAATAAAAATGGATGAGATTAAATAATAGAAAGTGAATTAATGAGAGTAAAATCTGCTACACTTCCCAAAGGTAGAGATGGAAGCTAAAGAAATAATTAGTTATTTTAAGTATCAGAGAATAGGCAGTGGAATTACTGAGGGTGTGAAGAGAGTGTGCTGATGTGAAAATAAACTTTGGGAAAACATTACTGGAAATATTAAAGCAAGCTCTTTAGTGGCTTTGACAAAGAAATTAAAAGCAGCTTGTCCTGATCTCAAGGTGCAAAGAGCTGCTGCCTTCAGGGTTAGACAACAGAATCCCACACAAAGCCAAATTTGGGTTGAAATTTGGGAGAAATGTGAGCCTTTCTGGGGAAGGGCAGGGATTGGTGTGGGGAAAGGGACTGGCACTGGAAGGTCCACGCCCCTCTCTCACACTGAGAGCAGAAAGGGGAGTGGAAAATGTAAATATCTCCCAGCTCTGAGCTGGGGAGCTCTGCAGCCCAGGCAACTGAATAAACAGCAAATCCACAAGCAGAAAAAAGGGGTCTCATAACTGCCCATCCCCAAAAAAAGGGGTCTCATAACTGCCCATCCCCAAACTGATCAACAGCAAAAAAAAACAAATCCAAATTCCACAAGTGTGGAAGTCTTGGAGAATTTGAATATTAGTTCATTTCATTTCATTTCTTTTAATAGAGTTATTTCAGGTGCATGTTATTCATATGAAAAAAGGGTTTTTTGTGATGGGACTATTAAATCCTCTCTTTTATTTTCTTATCTGCTGGGGTTTTGTCACTATTATTATAATTTATTATTATTATTATTATTATTATTATTATTATTAT
>VZTZ01039359.1:17342-56977 GCA_013400955.1 Drymodes brunneopygia | reverse complement strand
TTATTATTATTATTATTACAGATACCAAATTCACAATCTGTAGAAAGGTCAAACAGTACAATGGAAATTATAACCCAGGCAATTAAGAGTAGAAAAACAAACTTTCCCAGATAACAAGCATTATTAAAAGATATTTAAAAATGGATAGAGAGAAGAAGTGAATCTGAACAGGTGTTCCACCTCTGCACACCAGAGAAATACCAGGAATAAAATTATTGAGAATATGTCCAAAAGCTGTGGTGCTGAAAAAGAGGAGCCATGACTAAAATTTTTTTCCTGACTTTTGCAACATGGTCTTACATTTTGATCACTTCAAGAATGCTTTAACCTCATTAAAAATATCCTACCAATCATAAATAGCTTGCAAAATACCCTCCAGTTTTTCACATATCACTCCTCACCCTTACCAATGTTTCCTGCCCTTGTGATAAAGTTTATTGTCACCTGAGTTGTGGCAATTCAAAGCATTTATGGAAATATGCTGCAGATATTATTATAATGAGTTAAATAATACTATTATATTATTTAACTGAGATTAACTCAGTTAAATTTTTCAGGTTAAACAACAAACTGAAAAAGCCTGGAAGATTTTTTTCTAACCCAGGGAGCTCCATGTGCAGGAGTGTTGGCACAACCAAAACTGCAGCACGGGGTCAGGGACAGCTGCCTGGAGACAAAACCTCTGAAATTGGCTTTCTGCCTCAGCAGAGGAAAGAACCCTCTCCGAGATGCAGGGAGGGAGGCTGTGCTGAACAGAGATGTTGGAGAAGCTCTGTGATACTCAAGCTCTAATGCAATCTGTGAGGGGGCCAGCAGAACTCACTCAGCTGAGAGAAAAAAAGAATCCCTGGCATGTCACTGAAATACTCATGAATAAAAGAAAAAAAACCCTTCCTTTATAAATGCTAACAGTGAACATCTAGTGTGGCTCTTAAAATCTCCTTCTTAGGCACAGAACCTGATAAACAAGAGAAAGAATGACCTTCAGTTCTTAGCCTTTGTTTGCCTTGAACGTCACTCAGAGAACAAAGATAATAGACTTTTTCACCTTGTTCCCTTTTTTTTGTGAGAAAGGACATCTGCAACGTATTTATAGAAAGAAATGATGCACTATGTGATGGAAAAAAAACTAGATATATGTGCAGGGTAGATGAAAAAATTTGTGAATTTGAAGTTACACTGGAAAAGTTAACTCAGGTCTCCAGAAAGGAGGGTTTGTTTTTTGTTATGCCTGTGTCCTGGTTCCAGGCAGGACAGGGTTAATTTTTACAGGACCCAGGATTATTTTATGCCTCATGCCATTTTTTGGGAATGGGGAAAGGGCCCTGTCCAGGTCAGGGCAGTGTGGTGGCAGTCAGGTATTGTCAATGATCCTGTGACACCATGGTGAGCATTCCCACAGGAATCACTGCCCTCCCCTGCACAATCTTGCTGTTAACATTGGTGGTGTTGGTGTTTATTTTCTTATCCCATGGCCATTTCCAGTAAATTTATCTCAAGGTGTTGGTGTTTATTTTCTAATCCCATTGCTGTTTCCAGTAAATTTATCTCAAAGTGTTGGTGTTTATTTTTTTTTTTTTATCCCATTGCCATTTCCAGTAAATTTATCTCAAGGTGTTGGTGTTTATTTTCTTATCCCATTGCCATTTCCAGTAAATTTATCTCAAGGTGTTGGTGTTTATTTTTTCTTATCCCATTGCTGTTTCCAGTAAATTTATCTCAACCCCTGATTGTTGCCTTTTGTGCTTCCACTTCTCCTCTCAGAGCCCTGCTGTCTCTAAATCTTTGACCAGTCAAAGACTTTTGACCTCTCATTCCTCGACATTTTATCATCTCTTCATTTCTCCTGGCATGGGTGTGACCCAAAATGGGGAGCAGACCTCACTGACAGAGAAAATAATTAGATTTGAGTTGGTTGAACTCCTCATCTGCACAAGGAGGAATGGGGGGAATTGGCAGCTGCAGCTGGAGCCCAGTGCAGCCCAGTTAAACCAGCACAGCCCCTGGGAAATGTGCACACCCCAGGGCAGCCTCAGGCTTCCTGAGTGCCAGTTAAATGTTAGAACAACACCACTGCTGCTGCTCACCTTGCTGATTTTCCAGCAGATAGCTTCACTCCAGTGTACGCCTTTCAACACAATTTTTGAGTTGTGGACAGTGATAAACGTTGCAATTTTTACAATGTCAAGGTGTGTGCCATAGAATTCCATTTCTCTTAATTAAGTTAATAGCTTGGATATTGATGTTTTAACAGGCATATTATTTATATGGCTGCATGTTTGAAACACATCTGGGTGGCTTTCAGGGTTTTTTTTTTTCTGTGCAGCTGCTCAGTAAATTGAGGAAGTGAAACCAAAAGGAGGGCACTAAACAGGCACCCCAAACCTGTGTGTGCCTTTGATGACCTGTGGGACTGATAACTGCACTGAGAACAAAGCTGGAAATGCCCCAGGATGCAGCAAGATGAACCAAGAAAGTGAAATATATAATTCTTGGGGAAAAAAATTGCCTAACAAGAATACACAGTGCTCTGACTGGGCCAGAGTGAAGTGGCATTTGCAGGGATTTCAGAGGAAACCATCAGAACTGTTTTCCCTGTTAGTGCTGGCACTTGTGATTCTTCCCTGAGGTTTCACGTGTTTTACAACATGAAATGCCTTGACTCAGAGTTATTACATTTTTTTAACCTTTTCCCTCCAAACTCCAAGGCAAGATGCAATAAATCTTTCAGACTGCTCTTCCAGAAAATGAGGGGTGTGTGTGGTGTGCCTGCCTGAAGCAGGAAGCAGAGTTTCACTAGCAGGGATAGCAAGCAATGGCATTCCTTATTCACCTATTAATTACTGAATAATGGGGCACATTCTTCCTCCCCTGACCCCTTATTTGTCTTTAAGGAATCTGCCTAAAGAGAAGCTTAAACATTCAGCTGCTAATCTTATTGTCTCTATGTATGTTTATTGAAAATATTAATGTGCTTTTATATCATTTTATAACTGACATTTTTATAAAACGTACCAACATTGCAACTTCCCGCTCTGTGTAAAGTTGAAATGAATATTGTCATTTTATATCATAATACTTCTCTAATGAACATGTGGAAGGATCAGCATTGGATCTTACACAAACCTTTGGTTATACAGATAATTAGGGGCTGAGCAGGGCTCTGCCAATGATCCTTCAGGACACAAATAAGAATATTTGTGCTGGGCTCCTGCTCTGAAGTGTCCCTTGGCAAAGTTGCTCTCCCTGCACTGGCAGCCCTGAGGAGTCAGGGAGATTTATCCCATGCTGGAATTACCTGGTGTGCATTCCCAGCCAGCACCAAGGCTGGGGTGTCCATCAACATCACTCAAATTTCCACTCCACCTTCAGCTACCACAGAGCAATTTGTGAAAATACCTCACATTGAGGATTCTGCTGTATCGCCTGCTTGGTAGGAAAAAAAGAGATTCATGGCCTCAGTTCGTAATTCCCGTTTAAAATTTAATTTTTAATATTAAATATGTAAATCTGCTACCCATAAATAACTCCAAAATGTTAGTAGAATCATTTTGCACGCTGCTCTCAGGTACGTGGTGTGATTTTTGGAGGAGTTCTGTGCAGGGCCAGGAGCTGGACATCCATCATCCCTGGGGGTCCCTTCCACCTCAGGGTGTTCTATGCTTGTGTGATTTTAATTAATCTCCAAAGTAAAACAGAGAAATAAAATGTGTTCCTATCTGGTTTTGGAGGGTAAAGTCTGTTTGAATACCCACAGTATCCGTACATAAAAGTATATCATTGTTATTTCAAACAACCTGGAAAAAAATATGTGATTGGTCACAATGCAGTATTGAAGGAAAATAATTAAAGGAGAAATATTTAGGTGGGACAGTGTCACTCAGTTGGACACGAAACACTCAGGGAACTCAGGAGCTCAGCCACCAAGGCCGGGCAGAGAGCAAAAAGAGCCCCAGCCTCTCTTTGTTCTTATATTTATACCTTTTTACAGACAGTTATGGATTGGACAAAGAGGTTCCCACCTCTGAAATTCCATAGGTGACAAACACAGCCCATCACATTCTCCAGCCCAGAAAGAAGAATGAAAAACAACACCCAAAGTACAAAACAATCCTTGGCCAGTTATAGAAACATGGATTGTTTACACAAAATCTGTGAGAGCCTTTGCTACCAACTCTAAACACAGCACTCTAGAAAAATTAAGGGGACACACAAGCACAGCATCCAGAAAGGCATTTTCCTTCTCCCCATGTATCTTAAATAAATTTAAAAGAAATCCTCTCCCATCATTTCTAATCCAAAAGCACAGAAGTGTTTGCAGGCATCCTAAAGAATTTGTTTCTCCTGGATTAACTGCTCTGCTAATTACTCACAGCAAGAGCAGTGGGTATTTATCACTGGAGGAGAGATAAGCAAGGCAGGTAGGAAATGTTTATACAGGCCAGATAACGGAATGCTCCTGCTGCCAAAACAAACAGGTGCAGGTTTTGTTGTTGCAACAAACAAGGAAACAAAACCGAACAAATACCCAGCTGATGGGGATATCCCTGTTGCACAAAAACAGCACCTGCAAAGTAAAAGAAAAGATGTTCTGTCTCCTGGGGGCAACACTTCCAAAGCTGGGATTTCTCCACCTCCTGAATTCCAACACCAAGGATTACCAGGGGATTTTAAGAACGTTGTCCCAGAACAATTGTTCCAGTGTACCTGGAGGAAATCAACTGACGTAACTCAGATCCTGCTTTTTCTGGAGCATTTTGGAAACTCTCTCAGTTGCTGCCCTCCCCCAGACAGGAGCAGTGTGGGGGCAGAGGGGCACCCACCTGCTGGGGGCTGGGTGGAGTGAGAGCAAAAGCAAAAAAAATCCCAATTGCAGTGCAATTTCTGCCCAGGCATGACTGTTCTCAGAGCTGCCCACTCACCAACTGCCCGTGCCTGTGGGCTGCCTCCACTTTGGGTTTGCTATGGTTAAAGAAATGTTGGTTTTACTATGGTTAAAGAAATGTTGTATCCCTTGTCCTTCACTCAGATGGCACAAATTTAACCACTGAAACTGCTTTCTCCTCGTTATTTTAAAATGTGTGCTGCTTTTCAAGGGTTTTTGTTTGCTTGGAAGACAGACAAGTACAGCTAGCTTGACAGCACGAGGCAGATGCTCCTTTGTCCTGTGAATTTAGGGCAATAATTTTGATGTGCACTTACACTCCAGGGGGAGGGAGCAAAGAAGGGTTGGCCAGGAACCCTGACTGAAGGGTGCTCTGGGGGCAAAATAAATCACACCTGAAATGGCAAATGAGGGAGCATCTGAATCATTCACTAGAAAAACCATGTACATGAAGGGTCCATGTGAACAGTGCACGAGGAGAGGATGTGGGCTCAGCCCTGGAACCAGCAGGGATTTCTTCCCTCTCCAGAATCCCCACCTGCAGCTCCTCCCCTGCAGGCAGAGCCCCCAGGGCCCCCCCGGGCACAGAATGTCAGTGTGGATACCCAGAATCACAGAATGATTCTATGAAGGGGCTTTATTGGAGCGCTGGAACCCCGGGGTAGGACACCCAAATCAAGAGTTCAACAGAATTCCAGAATCAAAGCATTTTTATACATAACTCCCATATGATCATTTGTTAATCACTAACTCGATATTATTCTATTGTATTATTGTTTCTATCCAAGCATGAGTTTCAATCCCCCATTGTTTCCATCCAACCATGAGTTTCAGCTCTTTTGTTTCTACTCAAGCATAAGTTTCAGCTCCCCATTTCTGCCACCCCCCCTGAATAATTATATTTACTAATGATTACATCTAGAACATGCTGCTCAGGCCTACCATGCTATTTTGATTTCAAACACTTTGTCCCAAATGTTACCACGAGCAGCAGCCAGGCAGCCCCACAGAGCAGCTCTCAGGTTTGGGATGCTGCAGGGCTCAGGAATTTGGATGTTTTTATTTAGCACACCCAGGTCCAGCTGCCTCCCTGGGCACCCCATAAGGGACTTGGAGTCCCAATGGCTTTGCCCTCACTCCCAGAGCTGTTTCCTGGGTCTCTCAGACAAACAGCAGGAGTTTCCTGCACCCAGGGCTGCTGAGAGGATCTGGGCAATGACCACAGCCAAGCCCTTGTTAGCAGAGAAAAACAATGATGAAACAGTGCCTCCACTATTATTCATTGTTATTGAATAAAGGATTTTTCAATCAATAGCCCTTTGGAGTTGTACTAACCAGCACAAAACAAAAGTTCAGAATTGGATTTCCTGATGAACGTGGTTTGCTGCCCCAGGGGCTGATACTCAGTAAATCTGAAAGTCCTCCAGTTATTTTCTGAAAATTTGTGAACATTGAACTGTAATGAGCAAAAATATCATCACTTTTCATAATTTACTGAATTAATGAGCTTTAGAACTACACAATTATGCACATTGTAGTAGTTAACACATATGCACATTTGGATGCATAAATGGAAAATATGATTTCTGTTATCTACAGATAATCTTATAATTCAAAAGTATAAAAGATGATGTGTTGTTTTTTTCTTATCACACAGGGCTTTAAGGTTTAAAATAATTTAATAAAGGTTTCTGATGAAGCTGGAATGGTTGGTGACTCATAGGTCATCAGTGGGTGGCAGGTGAGAGAAGGGAAAGCCTAAAGCAGTTAAGGTTTTAATGAGACTCAGAGCTAGTTTCCTATTCAGAACATTCTTATTTATTATTTTTCCCTGTTATTTTAACCACTACACAATGTTAAATATATTCGCTTTTCTCAACTTTTGTTTAGTCTAATTTGTTCTTTCCCTTTTCTCCAGAGTGTTTGCAAAAAGCAAAGAGATTCTATCAGAGTTTTTAAAAATGGAAGCACTAGTAAATACAGTGATATTTTAGCCATAATGTCACTCAGTTATGAGTTTTGTTCCTTAAGACTTTATAAGTTTTGTCTAAAAAAAACTACTATTAAAATATCATAACTTTAGTGATGCATCTGAACTTATTCAGCATGTATTTATTTAGAGCTAAACTTGTGAAGAAAAGCCAGATTTTGACATCTTCCACAATTTCCCAAGAAAATTCAGCTGAATATTTTAACCATTTCATGCATCAGGAGATCTGCCAGCCCCAGCTCAGCTGAGATTTCATGGCAGGAGCAGGAATGAAACTTTTGGATGTTGTGTTTTAATACATGAGACTGTTCTGCCTAAATCACCCCAAGTGAATAATTCCCCGGGTGAGTTTCTGATCTTTTCACTGCCCTTGGTCTCACCCCAATCCTGTGATGGGGAATCTCCTCCCAGCCTGTCCAGGGAGGCAGCCCTGGCCACAGGAGCCTTTCCTTTTTGGGGCTGATTGTGGGACTGGGCTGGGACTGAGCCACAGGGAGGGAACACAAACTCAGCTCTGGCCCCAGGGGCACAGAGATAAAGTTTATTTTTTGATATTTTGACTACATGAGCTTCTTTGAATGGCTTCAGGTCTTCCCTTTTCATGGGCTTGTGTTCTTCCAGGGGGAAGAAAAGCCTGAGCCTGGTTTCAGGGGGTTTTCCCCTAGAAATGTAAAACCATCACTGCACACTGGCAAATGCATTCACTTCTCATTAAAAACCATAAATAATGCAGTTCTGGGATTCTCCATTCTTCTTCCACTCCTTTTAGCCTCTCCAGTCCATTCTGTTATTCCTCACNCCACAGCCAAGCCCTTGTTAGCAGAGAAAAACAATGATGAAACAGTGCCTCCACTATTATTCATTGTTATTGAATAAAGGATTTTTCAATCAATAGCCCTTTGGAGTTGTACTAACCAGCACAAAACAAAAGTTCAGAATTGGATTTCCTGATGAACGTGGTTTGCTGCCCCAGGGGCTGATACTCAGTAAATCTGAAAGTCCTCCAGTTATTTTCTGAAAATTTGTGAACATTGAACTGTAATGAGCAAAAATATCATCACTTTTCATAATTTACTGAATTAATGAGCTTTAGAACTACACAATTATGCACATTGTAGTAGTTAACACATATGCACATTTGGATGCATAAATGGAAAATATGATTTCTGTTATCTACAGATAATCTTATAATTCAAAAGTATAAAAGATGATGTGTTGTTTTTTTCTTATCACACAGGGCTTTAAGGTTTAAAATAATTTAATAAAGGTTTCTGATGAAGCTGGAATGGTTGGTGACTCATAGGTCATCAGTGGGTGGCAGGTGAGAGAAGGGAAAGCCTAAAGCAGTTAAGGTTTTAATGAGACTCAGAGCTAGTTTCCTATTCAGAACATTCTTATTTATTATTTTTCCCTGTTATTTTAACCACTACACAATGTTAAATATATTCGCTTTTCTCAACTTTTGTTTAGTCTAATTTGTTCTTTCCCTTTTCTCCAGAGTGTTTGCAAAAAGCAAAGAGATTCTATCAGAGTTTTTAAAAATGGAAGCACTAGTAAATACAATGATATTTTAGCCATAATGTCACTCAGTTATGAGTTTTGTTCCTTAAGACTTTATAAGTTTTGTCTAAAAAAAACTACTATTAAAATATCATAACTTTAGTGATGCATCTGAACTTATTCAGCATGTATTTATTTAGAGCTAAACTTGTGAAGAAAAGCCAGATTTTGACATCTTCCACAATTTCCCAAGAAAATTCAGCTGAATATTTTAACCATTTCATGCATCAGGAGATCTGCCAGCCCCAGCTCAGCTGAGATTTCATGGCAGGAGCAGGAATGAAACTTTTGGATGTTGTGTTTTAATACATGAGACTGTTCTGCCTAAATCACCCCAAGTGAATAATTCCCCGGGTGAGTTTCTGATCTTTTCACTGCCCTTGGTCTCACCCCAATCCTGTGATGGGGAATCTCCTCCCAGCCTGTCCAGGGAGGCAGCCCTGGCCACAGGAGCCTTTCCTTTTTGGGGCTGATTGTGGGACTGGGCTGGGACTGAGCCACAGGGAGGGAACACAAACTCAGCTCTGGCGCCAGGGGCACAGAGATAAAGTTTATATTTTGATATTTTGACTACATGAGCTTCTTTGAATGGCTTCAGGTCTTCCCTTTTCATGGGCTTGTGTTCTTCCAGGGGGAAGAAAAGCCTGAGCCTGGTTTCAGGGGGTTTTCCCCTAGAAATGTAAAACCATCACTGCACACTGGCAAATGCATTCACTTCTCATTAAAAACCATAAATAATGCAGTTCTGGGATTCTCCATTCTTCTTCCACTCCTTTTAGCCTCTCCAGTCCATTCTGTTATTCCTCACTAACGACTCCAAGGAGCAGAGGTGACCTCTCCCCCTCACACAGGAGCAACAGAACCTCCTGTGCCAAGCAGAACTGGAGAACAAATAATTTATATGGCTCTATAATTCACAGTCTGCCAAAATCAAAACAACTTCACAGGGCTTTGCATTGTCACATAAACTGAGAGCCAAGGCAAAACCCTGAAAATCTGTCCACCCACTGCTCTGCAGCCCTTTTACTTTCACCAGGTGGGATCCTTGGGGTGTCCAGGGGTTGGGCTCTGATGGTCCCTGTGGGTCCATCCCAGCTCAGAATGTTCTGTGACTCTGGGATGGTTCAGTGGAAATTGTGATTCCTTTCTGGGAACTTCTCAGCTGATATTCCTGGCAGGAAGGTCCAGCACCTTCAGCCTCTCTAGCCAGGCACTAAAGAGTGTCCAGTTTGTATTTTGGGCACTTGTTACACACTGGGCCTCCAAATTCACCAATTCAGCCACCCAGGACAACTATTCAAACCTTGCTATTTTTTGCACAATTTTATGAGGTGAAAAAGGCCCTTTTCTACCTTTGTGAAAAACAATGTCATCCTGAGATCCAGGAAATGCACGTGAGGAAATGTTTTGATGTTCAAGAGAAGTGGCAGCAGGAATATTGAGCAGTGGGGGAGGAGGAACTATCAGATTTCTGGGGGTTTGGTCAAACCCAAGGGGTTCAAGCCACTTGATCATCACTGCAACAACATCCCCAAATGGATTGGAGCAAAATTGCTCTTTTGTGGTAAAACTTATAATCCTATAATTTTTCCAGAGGAAAAAAGTCCTCAGATGAAGCTCCTTTGGAAGAACCTGTTGAGTAAATTCACAAACAAACCTGGATGTCAAAGCATGCAAGAGGGAAGTGCAGAGTTCTCCCTTCTGCCAAATAAAAATCAAAAGAGAAATGTTCATATGCTAGTTAAGTGTTTGGAATGTCCTCTGTTGTACTTGAGCATTTCCTTATTTTTCCTTGGACTTTGTTCAACTTCTAAGTTTCTCATTTAAAAATTATATACTTATATTGATTTGTACTATAAACTAGGCCAATATATTACCAAATTTCATTGCAATTTGACTGTAAGTGACTCATTATTTACTGGAAAACACCGTTCCAGGTTTCATTTTTAAATTCTTAATTGCTTTAAACTCCCACTCCCTTGAAATAGATTTCTATATGTTTCAGATTCCTGTTGTTTAAGGAGTACTTTTAAAATGGGTTAATATAATGTAGGGGCAGTTGTTCTTGCATGCACTGAGCCTAAACCAGCAGGTAAAATGAGGTTTTTTATTGTTAAAGTCCTCAGTTTAGCTAATCTGCATCTGCTGTCTGCTGAACCTGCTGAACAAAAGAAATTAATAGCAACTTAAATTCAGAATAAAACCACATTTCCTTTCCCTGTTCCCCTTGGGAAATGCCTGCAGTGAGCCCTGACTTCACAGAATCTTCATTGTGATTTGTCTTCAGCTGTAAGAGAGGGGAAAGTGAAATTCATCCAAACCACTGGAGCTGCCCCTCAGCACTGGGACCTCTCCAGCTGCAGACTCAGCACTGAAGGCTGAACATTCTGCAGCTGGCCAGCAAAAAGGGGAGCTGGGAAAGGAGCTCACAGCTCTCTGATCTTCTCTCCCCACCTTCCTGCAGGGTTTAAATTATTGCCATGTAAGGAATATCCTGCTGGTTGAGGAGAATCCCAAAACCATCACTGCCTCCTCTCTGCCCTGGCTGTTCCCCAGGACAATCCCTGCCTCCAATTTCCAGTACAGATCTAACAGGACTCAGAACACCATCCCAGGTTCTCCCTGATGCAGATTTTGGTTTATGACATCCCATTTTTTCCCCAACACCACCCCAGGTTCTCTCTGATGCAGATTGTGGTTTATAACATCCCATTTTTTCCCCAACACCATCCCAGGTTCTCCCTGATGCAGATTTTGGTTTATGACATCCCATTTTTTCCCCTTTGCTTTTGTTTCTGTGTGCCAGGGGAACCAGAGATCTCAATGAAGGGATGGAGTCAGGTTCTGAGGCTCTGTGAATCAGGGTACAACTCACAGCAGTGAATGAACCAAGAGAAGGATGCAGGCTGCCAAATATTGCATTGCTCTGCTGATTTCATTGCTCTTCAGCTAGGAAATTTAATAAAAAATATATTTTAAAAGAGTACTTTAAAGCTAAGAGGTGCCTTGTGGGCTGGTGTCTTTTTCCAGGCTCACTTGATGCTACAAAACTATTGCAGAAATCTCAAATTTAGGTTGTTTTTCTTTGAATCTGGTTTCCTCTTCCCCCTTTCCAAGCCTCCTCACAAAAACAAGTTCAAAAAGAGACTCCTGGAGTTCTCTCTCATTCCTTCTGATGGAGCTTTCTGGGCTGGTGGTGAGATTATCACATGGAGCTGGAGCTGCATTTCCTGGTTCTGAATCACAGCCCTGGGCTTTGCAGTAACAATTACAGAGTCCCTTTCCCCCTTCCTGGGAAAAGTCTGTGATTTAAACACATTGAATTTACCCCATTTCCAAGAAATTGGTTCCAGACTGAAGTTTCTGCCATAGGAAGTCTCTCCATCTCTGTTGCCAAAACCTCAGCCTTTGCTTGCACATTTCTCTCCAGCTGGGAATGAATCCTGAGCATGCAGCATCACCTAAAAATGTTCCTGGGGTGTGGGAGGAATTTTCAAAGATCTGAAAATGAACAAGCCATAGAAAATGTCTTGAAGCCAAAATGTGATGGAAGAATGACATAGTGACTGCATCATGATTTTTTTTTTTCTGGTTAGAGCTGCCAGAATTCAGTTTTCTAGAGGTTTGATACGTGTTAAACAGACCAAAACCATAAAGCTTCAGTAAAGTTCTATCAAGAATGGAAATGTCTCTTAAGAATTAATCATTGACTTTTTACCTCGAAATAAACCAGATTTTGATACAAAGCACAAGCATAGAAAAATTCTTTCTGTCCTAGCTTTCAATAGTTTCAAGGAAACTTCTTCTCAATGGTTTATTTTAGTTGCCCTCTGTGCAAGACTGAAATTAGAGCAAAATTGCAAACTTCATGATTACAGGAGCTTGGCTGCAGCCAGCAATGAGTCCCACATCAGCCACAGGCTCACTTCCCTCAGCTAGAGGAGGGCAAGAAATTGGAAAAGCAAAGCAAAGCAGAAACTTATGGGTCAACTGCTGCTCCCCAGGCTGTCCCTGGTGTCCCCAGGCTGTCCCTGCTGCTCCCCAGGCTGTCCCTGGTGTCCCCAGGCTGTCCCTGGTGTCCCCGGGCTGTCCCTGCTGCTCCCCAGGCTGTCCCTGGNTCCCCAGGCTGTCCCTGGTGCCCCCAGGCTGTCCCTGGTGTCCCCAGGCTGTCCCTGCTGCTCCCCAGGCTGTCCCTGGTGTCCCCAGCCCAGGTTCAGGCTGTCCCTGGTGTCCCCAGGCTGTCCCTGGTGTCCCCTCTGGGCTCCCAGCTCTGTCCCAGCTCTCCAGCAGGGCTCAGGCCAGAACCAGGCTCTGGACCCACAAGAATTTCCCTTGCAGGTGAAACTTCATTCAGATCGATCCAAAAGCTTTTGTTTGCCTCAGCACAAACCAGGATTTTACCACAGGCTCCAGTAAATTCCTTCAAGCTCATGGAATCAGGGAGCCAGAGAACCACAGAATGCTGAGGGTGTGGAAGGGACCTTTGCTGTGACCCTGCTGCAGGGACAGAGCCACCTCTGGGGGACCTGGCTGGCCCAGGCTTTGTCCTGCCAGGGCTGGGGCACTCACAGCCCCTGGGAAAGCTGTGGCTCGATGTTGCCCTGGTTTTACAGGGCCCCACGAGTTGTATCACTATAATTGTAATTTCCCACACTTTTTCTGTAAATATGATCCTTGTTTTTCTTAACCGGCCGGGGTTGTTTTGCACTTGTAAAATTGTTTTTCATTCCTTTCCCTGGGGTGAAGAAAGATGATTGACCATGTCTTTGTCCTGTAAACCTTCAGGGGTGTTGACCCTTTTCCCCAATCCTTGATTGTCTTTAAAAACATATAAAAATAAGTAAATAAAAAAGGACAACCTTTTTAATCTGGAACTGCCTAAAAATTCAACTGCTACTCTGAAACCCGCGTGTTTCTTCTGTTGCCAGCTGTACAACAGCTCACCACTCTCACAGGAAAGAATTTCCTCCCAATATCTAACCCAAATTCCCCCTTTTAATTTGTCCCACCCCTCCTTGTCACATCACAGCATTTTGGGATGAAGAATCCCTCTCTGTGCTCCTGCAGATCCCTGCAGCTGCTGGGAGGGCTCCACACATTTCCCATTTTAACCTTAATTTCCCTGTGTCATTCATCAGCATTCTCAGCGTGGAAAGTGTTGTCTACATGCTTCACTTTCCCACTCAAAAGCAGGCTGCCTGCTCGAGCAGCAGAGCTTCAGACAGCAGCATAAACTGCCTGTAAAAAATGCATTTGCAAGGAAAAGTCTAGACATTTCATGGCTTTGTGTTTTGTGAACAAACTAGGGAACATGTAGATAAAAAAGCACCAGTCTGTCACCACAGAGCACTGGTGCTCTCTCAGTAGAAACTGACATTAAATCCATTGATTTAAAGATTTATTTTTTCCAATTTTATTTCCTAAATTCTAATTTTGGGTGGGGTTTAGTGCAAAAGGACGTCAGGATAGGAAAAGGAAAAGGAAATGAAAAGGGAAAGGAAAAGGGAAAAAAAAGAAAAATGAAAATAAAGCAAAAAAAAAAGCCAAAAAGACAACTCTTCCAGCCAAGCAGAAACTGCACTGGATCAAAGCACAGGATACAGGGCCTGAAACACTTAAATAATTGATGGGCACTGCCAGGACCATCCAGGCTGGGAGAGAGTGAGGATGTAACAGGACTCTGCTCACCTGGAACTGGAGAGAGGGAAGAGCCAGAGGCTTTCCCTGGAGCCACACTGAGCTCTGCATGTCTGAGCTCTTTGGGTGCCATTTACTCCATAAATTGGAGTTGGCATAAATCGGTGGCAAACCCTTCTTACCCTTTTATATGAAGAAACAGCCATCCACTGTTCATAATCATAAAGTTATTGTTTTGTATTTAAACAGCAAACCAAATAAATATTAATATCCCATAAAAATTAATTTTCATACAAAATGAAGTCAGGCATCATAAAAAGTATCCATAAGAAAATCTGAAAATCTCCAAATTATACATTCTTCCAGTAAAAAGGAAATTGTTTCTGAAGATGAAGTTTACATTTTTCTTTTAATATAGATTTTTTTTTCTATTTGTAAATAGAGACCTTTCTCATAATTCAGAATAAAATTTAACCAAGCTGTTTTCCTCCATTGTTTCCTGAAAGATCACTATGTGTTTGCATGTGCAGTATGGCAAGGGTAGGAGAGGGAGAAAGTCAACACTTCCTTCCCATCATCCTTTACCAGACACCTCCTTTCTACTTCTTACAAACTAATTAAAATACTTTGTCTGCTGGGAAAAGGACTAATTGGGCTTATCTGCCCTCACTGTGCCATGTCACAAAGAGAAAAATCCTCACTAATGGTCCCTGAAACCCCAACCTGAGATGGATGATTCACAGAAGACAACCATCTCTGTAGATTAATTATTTTTATTTGGTTCAGATTTGCTGATTTATTTTGAACTGATCATGGGGTAGTTAATAAATGTCACTCACTTCATTAAAAAACAAAGTTCTCATCTGCTGTAAATAGTAATCAAATTACATGTAAGAGAGCAAAAAAAGTGCTGCTGCAATGCCCTCTGCTTAGGAGTACAAACCACCCCTAGGAAATTAAGATTTAAAACTAACTTTAAAAGGAATTATGCTGAGATTCCCTTCCCTGATAACATGGAAAATAACAATAATAAAAAAAGGCAGGGTTAGGGTTAGGATTAGGGTTAGGGTTAGGCTTAGGGTTAGGTTTAAGGTTTGGGTTAGGGTTAGGGTTAGGGTTAGGGTTAGGCTTTGGCTTAGGCTTAGGGTTAGGTTTAAGGTTTGGGTTAGGGTTAGGTTTAAGGTTTGGGTTAGGATTAGGGTTAGGGTTAGGGTTAGGGATGGTGAGAGTCTGTGTCCCAATTATCACACCTGTTATGCCAATGCACTTCTTCCAGCATCAGCATCATTTTATGTCAAAAGTTTGATGTCATTCTATGCAAACATTTATTATCTATGAATTTTCTAGCAGCAAAACTGAGTAGGGAAAGGTGTGGGCTAGAAACAAAGACCTACATGGCCAAGATCACATGAAAGCTGATCAGCAAATGTAAATATTCCCATCAGTGCTGCAAGTGACTGAAAAACACAAAAATTGAAATTATGGATTTCATATTGGGTCAATTTTCTTATTTATTTTTCAGCTTCAAACTTGAGTAGCTCGATAGTTTGGTAATTAAAGGAGTGTTTGGATTGCTCCTCCACAGACAACTCTTTCCTGGTGGACTGACTGCAATGATAATAAAATCAAGTGTTGCACATTTCTTTGAGTTTTAAGGACAGAAAAGCTGGGGCAGAGGCAAGCCATTTTTAGGTTCCTGCATCACAGAATATCACATCTGCTCACATTCTCCTAAAACCAAAGACAGTCAGGAGTTTTCCCTCAGTTTATCTGTTTGCAAATGTTTGCAATACATGGGGAACTGTTCTGGAAATTAATACAAAACAAAAATTAAACCCAAAGCACTTGAAGACTTTTAATAAACTAGGTCTGGCCAGCTTTTATTAAAAAGCTATTTCTCTCTGGCTTTAAAGTGGAGTTTGGCTCTCCTGGTTTCCTTTTTACACACTGCTATTTATGAATTTCATGTGGTAGTTGGTTTGACAGATGAAAGGGCTGCTTGCAACTTACTCATGTTTGGATCCCTATGTGAAAACGTCTCTCCTTTTTTTAAGCAATAACCTCATCCTTTTTTTAATGAAAGCAGAGCTACTTTAGCTTTATTTCCTTTAATTAATCTTCCTTACGCATATGGCGGCAACGCAATTATTGCAAACGACCTCTAAACCCCCTGTATATATTAAGGCCTTCAGCTAATCTTGCCGTGCTTTAAATTTAGTTCCATTTTCCTATTAAAAGCCTGGCTATTGTGCCATGGTTTCAGCTTCCCTGGGCCCTGCTGGGAGCCCGTGCGTGCGGCGGGGCCAAGGACGGAGACGGAACCGCGCGTTTCTCGCCCGAGGAGAGCACAGGCAGCCAGGGAGCTGCAGCACGGCGTGTTCTCGTCAGAGATCACACACAGACTGCCTCAAACACAGCTTCTGGTCCTCCCACAATGGGATATTTTTGCAGCCCCCAGTGACGCCAGGCAGGTGTTTACAGTTATGATGTCTGTCCGTCTAAAGTTGGAATTGGGCACAGACACAAAATTGCAGCGCTTGACGCACTAGACCGTGACATACTGTACGCTCTGCAATTAAAATAAACTCTACTCCTGAGCTGTGGTTTTTTTCTGGTGAGGAAACAAGAAAGGCTATGAAGATTCATTCTGGTTTGTGGAAGGCTGCACGCTATTCTGAGAGGTGTAAAAAAAATAATTTGCGGAATGAACTAAAATTCTCTAAGCCACCTTTTTAGCCTTGGCTCACTCTTTGCCAGGTGATTTCAGAGGAGGAGGAAGGAAGGGAGTTTTCCATCTGTTGAGGTGTTAGGATTCTAAACATGTTGCTGAGTTAATTTTGACTCTTTAAAGTGTGAGATAAGTTAATATACTCTAAAGCAATGTATCGTGTCAATCAGCAGTGCTTTTCTCAATATCAGCCCACTCGCTTCCGCCGCCTGCTCGCAGGCTCTGGAGGCTTCGAGCTCTGAAACTCTGCTTCCCTTGAGAAATGAGATGTTGGAGTGCTATCAACAAATCATGGATGTCTCCAATAAAATAAACATGGAGAGTGCAAATGGAAATAGAGAGGTTGACACTGTTCACTCCCTTTGTGTTGATGGAGCGTTTTTACCTAAATACTCGCAAATATTCAGAAACAGGAAGTAACACCTCATAAAAAAAACGTGGAAAGGAAAAAATACTGTAAAGACACATTAACTGTTTATAAAATATTTACATCCCGATACTAAAATTATATTTATTAAAATAGATACATCCCAAAATATCTTTTTTCTGCATCTCTTTCCAGTCTTTTTGAAGCCAGCACAGAAGTCTCTGAAGTGTGTTAACTTTGCCAAATACTATAAATCCAAAATATTTGGAACATTTTATCATCTTCTGGTCAGAATGCATGAACAAATTTACTAAATCCAGGCCTGCCTTGGTGCACTGTATTTTCCTGAAGGAATTGAAGATTGCAGTGTGCATGCCATAATTGTCTCTCTGTAATGCTTTAAGAACCCAGAAGCTTGCAGGAAGCTGAAAGTTGTGTCTGGACCATCAGGTTTAGTAGGGAATTCAGAAAACATAGTCCATCAATTTGCCTAATCCCATTATGTATTTGTTCTCTACAATACCCTGTGGTAATGGGATCAACAAGTATAAATAGTGCAAAAATCGATTTCTTTCATTAACTGTAAATTTATTTACAAGCTAAAAGTTTTGTTCAGTAGACCAGTTTGTATATTTGTATACCCTTCTATTTTCTCTTCTACCTCTTTTCCAGGCTGCAAAAAAGTAAATCAGTTCACACCACAATCCATATGAAAGATATTCCATGCTTTTTGTCTATCAAAGACTTTCTAGTTTTACGAGGTTTTTTTTAATTAATTAAGAAGAATTGCGCAAAGTATTCAAAATTTAAATTTACAAAATTATACAACTTTACAAATAGATTTGTCCAGCATCACAAATGAATTTCCTGATTTGCTTTAAATTCCTCTGCTAATAATAACTAATATTCTATTTGCTTTTGAACCCGTGATGAATATTGGGCTAACTTTTCAGAGAATTTGTAATTATTGTAATTATTCCCAGCAGGAATTACCCAAGAGTCTCTAGTGTGGAAGTGAGCATTAGTAACCACAGAATCACACCAGAGAATCTAAACATCTCGTTTATTAACTGAAGTGCCAGCTTAAGCACTCAAATAGCTGCAGAAAAACAATTCTCTCCACTAAATATTGGTCTCTCACTTGTCCCCTCCCTGTGTGTTATCAAAAAAAAGGAAAAAAGCAACAGCAAAACCAGCACTGCTCCCATCCCATCACCTGCCCAGCCCAGCTCACTCTCCCCCCAATAAAACCCAGCAACCCTAATCCTAATTTCAACAAGGGCCTCTGCTGCAGCAAAATCTTGGGGACATGTCTGACTTTCAGCATGAGTCACATCCCTGTGACTCAGAATCAATAGTCATTTTAATGTGCAAAAAAAAAAAAAATAAAGATGGCTCAGGGTCCTTACTTGGTGAGCATCCTGGTTCAACAGAATCCTGTCCCGTGGTTTCACCAGGAGAATGAGCAGGAGCTCTGCTGCCTTGGTGAAATGATCACGGCAGAGAATTTCCCCCCGGGGAATCTGTGGGTTCTTGAAACTGTGGAAATTCAACCCAACAGAAAATGCCCAAAGAGCCACAGTCCCCATCCTACCACCAAAAAAAACAGTGTAGACTCTTTCTTATTTTGATTGAAATGAAACAGCACCCTAAAATACTCGGAAATAAGCACACAACTTTGCCCTTTTTCTTTTTGCTCCTTTCCACTAAACCTGTACCTCTAAAATGCCAGTTTATCATCTGTTTAACACAACATGTACATGAGGACAAAGTTGTGTCCAGGTACCCATTCTAACGCTTATTTTCCCACTGTTCTGCATCCTATACAAAAAAATCCTGTATTTTCTCCAAAAAAAGACCTAAAGTTAGATACCAAAGTATGCAAATTCATGTTGCTGTTTTCTGTCTTGTAGCAAGCAGGATATTACTTCAGATTTTAAAACTCTCACCATCTCCTGCTTGCACAAACACAACACCAGAAATTTCACAGACTCCCCAGAGACTGGGCTGGATTCCTGGCAGAAATAAAACCAATATGAGGTTGGTAGTGGTGACTGGCTAACCTTAATAATTACAAATGTGAAACTGAAGGGTGAAATGAAAATGCATTGCTGTTGGAAGTCACAAAGAAAAACATCCTGACTGTTTCCAGGGAGACCTGAAAATTGGGGTTTTTGTAGAATTGAGACATATTATCTGGAATTAATTTATTTAGCACTTTGGAATTTTATTTTGCTTATATTTATTAAAAATAGAGACATATATATATAGAGATAAATGTATTAATAGAAAATACTATATCTTTATTTTGATAAAGAGAACTAAGCATGGGCATGTGACCTAAATACAGGAGTTTAATAACAAAATAATAATAGCAATAATAATAATGATAATGATAGTAGTAATAATAATAATAATAATAATAATAATAATAATAATAATAATAATAGTAATAGCAAGAGGGGGCAGGAAACAAAATCCTCCCAAGAACAAAATCCCTTCCATCCACAGACTATTACACCAGACACACCAAGCATCTTCCAAGAGATGAAGCATGAGCCTGCTCAGCTGACAATTTCTTAGCCTGGAGAGTTTCCAGATGCCCAAAAGCTGCTGCATTTTCTCAGAGCTGGGAGGGAAATGGCAGAGGGAAGGGCTGTGGTGCAAGACACACATCAAACCCCTCTGATGTCACAGCTGAGGGGATTCCAGACAGATGCACCAACCCCACATCCCCAGCAGCTCCCCAGGGGATGTCCTGCAGCAGTGCAGGGAGCTGCATTCACTCCTGCTCAGAACTGCAAAACTCCATGGCCCAGAAAATGCTGAATGACACAGAAGTGATTTTCAGCTCCATAAATGCACCTGGAACAAGAGGCATGCAGGGATTTGGAGGGTTCCAGTTTCTGCACAGCCATCCTGGAGTGACAAGGGGAACCAAGGGGACCCTTTCACATTTCTGATACCAGGTGTGGCCCAGATTCCTTTACAAGCACTCATCAGGCCAGGTTTGAGCCTTCACATCCAGGGAGGCAAGCTAGGAATTCAGTGAACACAGCAGGTGGAAGAGATACAGAAATCAAAGGATGCAGCCCATCACAACCTTGCTTCTGCTGTGGCTGCACTTTTGTGCTGAACCACGACACCTCACTCACAACTCCCACACTCAGCTCACCAACAATTTGTGCCCTCTTGTTCAATGGTTTCCTAATTTGTCTCAAGTAAATCTCATTTAGTATTGATATTATAATACCAACTTCAATTACAAGCCCAGGGAGATGTGAGCTGAGGTGAAGAAGGAAGGGCCTGCCTGTCAGTTTTATCTGCCAGTTATAATCTTGGCTGTCTGAAAACTGGTCTGTGCATATCCACATGTTGGTATAACATGGATTTATGTATCTCTAATATGCCCTTCTGCATTTCCATTCCTTATCATCTACTGCAAACATCACAGTGACTGTTAAACTCTGCTAAACCCATCAGTTTTGGGAAGACTTTGGTTCTCAACTATTCTTAGCTGCATGATACAGAAGTTTTTCGGACTGAAAGCAATTTGGATCATTCATGCTCAGAGGTTTTCCCCTTACTATTGAGTTGTGTGTTTCTCTCATTAATATTTAAATGTGCTTTCCCACAAGCGTGGGGAATAAAAAAAGCTTTGCCCATTTAAATAAAGCCTCATAAAAATAACTTCAATTATTTTGTAATAGGAAAACACTGACACTCTGATCTTCCCTCTCACACACACAGAGCACGTCTCTTAAAGCAATATCACACAGGCTAAATAAAATTTTGAAAGGCTATCAAGGAGAAAAAGCATGACCTTTCAAAATCAGAAAACTATTTTTGGATGTTTAAAGAATTCTAGACATAATCTTCCCTGTAAAACTTTTAACTTCAAACGCTGATATTACAAAGGTAAGTTGCTTCCATAATGCCACGCTGTAAGAATTCCACAAATGATTCCTCAAAGCCTGAAATACTTTACAAATTGGAAAGCAGGACCAGCAAATGAACAGTAAACTGTTCCATTTGTGGAGTAGAGAGAAATAAAACATCACAGCTATAACAGAAATAAAACCTGAAGCTGTGTTAAATGCACCTTATGCTCACAAATGGAGTTTGCAGCCTCAGGAATTTCAGCATGAACAGTAAGTGTAAGCACATAGAATAAATATATTCTCCAATACAGGGAGAGATTCAAAGCCTAAATTCCCTCTTATTCATTTCAAATCAAATCTAGGGAATGCAATGAAATGCAGAAGAGGCTGATCACAGACAGCAAAAGCCAGGCCTAGCACAGGACATGAGGAAATGCATGGCCACAAGATCACCCTGAAATAACCTGGCTGTCAAACAAACCAAAGGCACAGTGAGCTCAAACATGAATTTCCTCCAATCAAATGCTGTATTTGGGGCATTCAAATTATCAAAATATCAAATTATCAAAGACAGCATCTGACCCTGGCACTCTCTCTCTCTCAGATTCCAGTTGGTTTTGGGTTTTTGTTTGTAATAACAATTCCATTGTTCAGCTTTACATTCGAACATGACATTCATCTAATTTTGTTTCCATTTGTTCATTTTTTCATTTATAATTAAAGTGTCCTAAAGAACTTAAAATCTCAAAAGTGCTCAACATTTTTCTTCTTTGCCTTTAAAGTCTAATAAGTATTTTCTATTCCCTTGACTTCAAAGGATGACAAAGTAAAGATTAATACAGTGAGGGACTATTTGATATTCACTATTTTTAGTTGCATGCACATAAGTTCAAAGGTGACAACCTTTGCTTTTGAAAGCTAAGCACTTGAGAATTTCTGAAAGAAAATTAGAGTAATTATTGCATTATCTTCCAGCACTCAGGCATAGGAGGAATGGAGTTCATTTAAGAAGTGCCTAAGTATAGTAATTAATTAATTTTAATTCAACATTGTAGGACACGTGCTACGTGCAATATTAGCAAGTACATCAAACGATCTCTTTGCTTTTCTATAAAAAATCTGCATAAAGTGAGATATGAGATAAACTCAGTCTATTAAAGCAGCTAAAGGTTACTTAGAGTGCCTTTCAGATGTGTCTGTGCCATAGTTTAATGTGTTCTCATCAAGAGACCACCAGCACCTTGGATCCAGGGAGAGACATTCCCACACCCCCAGGGGACTGAATTCCTGGCATTTTGGAAGTGATAAAGTCCCAGAACATACAACTCATTCCCAGAAAGTGAAGTCCAACACAATTTTCTTGCTCTCAGCATGTTTACACGGGCAGTGGAACTTCCCCTACAGAAAGCTGAGGTCTCTGTCCTTCAGAATTCACACCAGTCCCCAGCAGAACTTTGTGCAGGCAGAAATGTGAATAAAGTGCTGGCACTTTATTTGTTACAGGTGGTAGCTCTGTCCTGAGGCACAGCTCTCATGGGCTCACAGGTGCTCTCTGACTTCTGTTCATGCATGGATTATTGTGACATAACTGTCAGTGACCTTCATGGGTCATTTGCAGTGCACTCCAAAAAATAAAGGCACAACCAGTCAGAATATTTGCACATTCCCCCTGAAGTGTTTCCCACAGGTAATCCATGATGTGGATGTTCCCTTAACCTCACAGAAGCACTTCAGGAATTCCCTGGCTCACAGAAGGGAGGAAACCAACCCAGCCATCATTTCTGGAGTGCAAAGTGACCCCTTTGGTTTTCCTCTGTCCCTCAGGAAAGGGTTTCCCACCTTTTCTCACAGAATTCCACATCCAGTGCCATGATCCAGTTCACCAAACAAACCCCTGCCTCAGCAGGCGAGAGAAGTTTGGGGCTCTTTGGTTTTGATGGAAAATGTCAGTTCACAGGGGTTTTTCCTTCCTATCCCTTCCCAGACCAGGAAAGGAAACAAATCCACCATCCATGAGAGCTGTTTGAATCTGGATTCACTGCAGGGAACTGATGGGAGAGAGGGGAACCACGATGCTCCCAGTGAGGTTTGGTATTTTCATCTTCCAGCCATATAAGAAACAGTATGATTCTTGCAAAATGAAAAAATCTATACAGGAACATTCATACTACTACTAAATTAATTTCTGCTCCAGGTAAAGTAAATAGACTGGTTCCTCCCTGAATTTGTAGACATTTGTTTTTAAAAAAATCCCTGTTTAATGATACTTAATTTAGTGGAACAGTTTAAACAGGGATATTTATTTCCTAATTGCCTTGTTCTGCTAAGTGCTCAGCAGTCACAGCACAGAAAAAAATCAGAAGTATTCAGGTGCTTTTAAGGTTCAAGTTCCATCACAGAATGTAGATACCAGAGTTACAAATGAAGGGCACAAAGCAAACAAATGAATTCATGTTCCATCAGAATTGGTGTGCAGAGGTTAAAGAAAAATTGATTACTAACAAGTCATACCTATGACAAAGGCAGAGGAAAACAACCAACCCAGAAAATTGATCAGCATATAAATTAATCTTCTTACCTGAGGATAAATTGGAGCCTGAAGTATTGCTTTCAATGCACCAGAGTGCTGAAACTTTCTCTTGGAAGAATACTGACATGGTACAGCAAAATTTCTGAACTCCTGAGCTACACAGATACTGAAAAAAGGAGGAAGAAGGTTCCAAACTTTCTCTAATTCCATTTCGGTAGTTTTAAATGTTTTATTTAGCTCATTAGAGACAGGGATACCTTAGACTGTGTCTTGATTGGCTTGCTCAGAGTGCTAAGACAGAACTTAAATAGCTGTAAACTTTATAACCATTTATGCACCACATAAATTTCCTCCATAATGCTATAAAAAGAGGTTTAAAAGGGAGACTTGATTACAAAAGGAGGGTGGTGGTTTGTGTGAATCCATGTCATTAATCATCTCAATTTATTCACTCTCCTTCTGTCTAAAAAAGTCCTGCTTCACTTCTTTGTGGTTTTCTTTCACAATTTCTTTCACTATTTCCACCTACTTGGGAGAATAATTCATCTCTCTTTCTTCATTTTTATCAGTAGAATGATGATTAATATTCTAAATCACCTCATGGATAGAACTGAAGTGTTGAGCTTTCTTTACAAAGAGAACCCTCATCTCTAGATTGTTTTGCATATCCTTGTCTCTAAATAAGTTTACAAATCTTAAATAATTTGGAGAACATCTTCAGGAAGAGCTTCAGCTTACTTTAAATACCCATAAATTTTATAAAATAATCCTTACTGGAGATTAACAGTGATGTACTTTTATTTGTATTTTATAGGCAGGGGAAGAGAAACCAACCATACTCTATAAAGCTATGAAGGAAATAATCTATAAACTAAATTTATAGACAATCAAATAGTGTCAATATTTTTAAAAAATCATCTCTCTCAAATATATAGATCTGAACAGACAGTGTGAAAGTGTTGTCCATCTCTTACACAACTGACTCAGATTTTATAAGGATGTCAATCACCAAATTTTCTCTTTGTTACTGTACCGTGTACTCCTACAGGAACAGAATGTTTTAAAATTTATCACGTATTTTAGATAACATTTTTATCAAAACTTTGCATTGCTCTTATCAATTTTATCTGATTATATTACCTGGATTGGAGTACTTTCAAAAAGATAAAGAAAGGAAGAAATGTGATTCTTTCCTTCTTTACACAACCTTTCAACAGATTTTATTGTACAGTAAAAATCAATGTTTTGTATGTTGCTATAGCTCAAGGCAAATTTAAATTAGTTTGGAGATTTCTGGAAGGAATAGAACCCTGTTTGTAGCCATATGGAAAACCTAGAGGATGCTCACTTTAGATTTTGTATTAGTCATTATTCTTACATTTGGCTATTTCCACCATTTGTCTGGGTGTGCTGACAAAATTGCCAGAAATAGGCAGATTCACACATGGCACAAGAAGTCTGGCTGGGCTGCATCCCTTCCTCTGAGTCGACAGTTACTATTTCTGGGGTTTGAGATCTTGTTTTCACCATTCAACGCAAATGTTTAAAAACGTGCCTGGAGGAGTCCTTCAGGACAGTTCTTTTTCCCACAGAAATTAATAGAAAAACTCCTACTGATTTTCCCGCTTTGTTACAAGAACAAACCAACCAAAATAACTCCCTTGCAATTTCTCCTTCTCGTTTTTTCTTTTTTGGTTTTCTTTTGGCTGTCAGTTACAGACACACACAAATAAAAAAGATCTATCAAAGAGCAGCCACAGACTTCCTGAATGACTCTTTAAAGTTCAGAGTCTACCTCATTCTCATCTTCTTCCCTTCCACCTCCCCTTCCATCATGGTCATACCAAAGAACCACTCTCACACCATGAAATGTGTTCAGATACCAAGTTTGATCATAATTGTCTCTTCTCACATGAAACTCACATCTTTCCCACAAACTTTACCCCAACCACCAGTTTTTTTTCTTATCAAATCTCCTTTATATGGAAATTGGGTTTCCTTTCTCCCAGCCCATCTGAAAACACCGTTACCCATCTGACAACATCAGCAACTGCTGAAGAGACAGAAGGAAAAAGGGGATTCCTGCTCAAAGAAACTTCGTGTTGAAGGCAGATTCCTGATGCAAGTCAGGCACAGGCACCCGTTAAATACACCAGGACATCAGAAGGACTACAAAGCATTTTTAATTTCATTTGGATTTTTTTAATTCATTTGGATTACAGCATGGATAGACACATTGTCCTTCTGGCTCTCAGAAAGGCCATGAGGGGAGGTTGGAGGCCTCTTCCAGAGGGCCCTCACTTGTACAGACAGGTGAAGAAATGAGTAGATTTGCAGAATAAATTCAGCTGGGAGGGACCTGAGGAGGTTGTGTGGTCCAAAGCCCTGCTTGGTGCAGAACCAGCCCGTTGTGGGATGGATTCTGCTGCTGTGCAAGGAACTGATGGACAAACACCCAGCTGGAGTTGGGGACATCAGGGACATCAGGTTCTGGTTCTGTGGCAGGGAAATAGAAGCTGCCTCCTCAAGACAAAAAAACACTAAGGGAGGAGAGCACTGTAATTCTGGGGAAATTTCATTTCAAGAAGAGGAATTATTCTCAGAGCCAGAAGGAGGAAGGGATATTTTTGGATCCTTGCGTATTTCAGACTTGGAAAAAATTCTATGATCTGTTACAATGAGTCCTGTACTATTCCTACCCTCATTTGATAAAACATTGATTTTCAGAATGGAAAGAGATTTCCTGAATGGTTGATTAAGTTTAGACTGGACTTTTATACAAGAATAAAAAAATAGAAGAGTCCACCATCAATGCTGTGGACTTCTCCACAGAAAATTCCCTTGTTTCTTTAGATAGACTACAATAGGTTTTGTCAGGATTAAGGGGAGAATGTGTATGATAAAGAAGGGAGCAAGAAATCAGGGTGAGGCAATATTCCTCAAAGTTTAGTCTGTGAATTGCTTCAATAGGTGTAACCAAAGTGTGTATTCTCCCACCACCTACGTTACCTTCTGAGGAGATGTTAAATTGGGTGGGGCAGTGTTTCTTTATCTCCTCCATGGCTCAGCTGTAGTAACTCCCTCTGGGGGAGCAGCAGCTGTCCCCCTGGTTTTACAGGGCCCCATGAGTTGTGACACTGTAACTGGAGTTTCCCATGCTTTTTCTGTAAACATGGTCCTTGTTTTTCTTAACCCGCCGGGATTGTTTTGCACTTGTGGAATTGTTTTTCATTCCTTTCCCTGGGGTGGAGAAAGATGATTGACCATGTCTTTGTCCTGTAAACCTTCAGGGGTGTTGACCCTTTTCCCCAATCCTTGATTGTCTTTGGGAACATATAAAAATAGGAAAATAAAGAAGGGCAAGGCGCTTGTGGTCGGTGCTGCCTGGAGATTCAACAGCTGCTCTGAGCCCCGCGTGTTTCTCCTGTTGCCAGCTGTGCAACAGGAACCCACCCTGAGGGGCCACCTCTGCCAAGGGGCCATCGAGGTCCCACAGAATCTCAGCATCCCTTGGGAGCTGCCCTGCTCTGCCCTGCCCTGGGGGAGCCTGAATCAGCCACTCCTGTGCCCTCCCGGAGCAGCTCCGTGGGGCAGAACCCAAGCCCTGTCCAGAGTGCTGAAACACAACGGCTGTGGAAACACCCGAGGTGTCCTCCTACCTCACCACTGGATTCTGGCTTAAATATGCAGGACATAATAATTAACACAAATTTAAATACCTCATGAAAACATGGGATAAGATTTTAGTTTTACGGGTGAAAAGATGGGGGTAATTTCAATCTAAGTTTTCCTCCCTTAAGTGGTCTCCCAATTATTTGAGCTTTCTGTTCCTTCCTTACAGTTGATTCTAAACAGTTTCTATAATTTCTCTTCAATTTCAGCTGTAGAACTGCCCTCAAATACATCTCAAGGATCTTCAGATCCACGTACCTGCTAACCCTTTATACAAAACCCTTACATTTCCAGATCTGCACTGGACTAAGAATAAAATTGAATGTACTATGCAGGATGCATAATTCATTAGCTGCCCAAGAGGGGAAATTGAAGAGTGACAGGCATCTTGCTTTAAAGTAATCCCATTTTGGATGAATAGCTACCCACAGGAACTGAAGATCCAGATCTTCACTAGAAGAGTCCAGCATCTTTTCTCTTCCTGCTTCCAGAACAAGGAAAGTTCAAGAAACATTTTTCTCTCTGAAGTATTTTCAGCCAACTGAATGCTTTGGGGTTTTTAAAGCAAAAGTAAAAAATCAAATTCAGTTCTCAAGATCTGTAGCAAAATATTCTAGATCTCCTTGTAGATTCCTTCAGTGTCAGAGATGAGTTATTTAACGTGAGTATTCCTGTGCTCTGTGATGATGACTAATGTTTTCAGTAGACATTGCTGTCCTGTGAAAGAATTATTGGTACAAGCACTGAAGATCTATAAAAGAAGATTTATAATCCAAGACCCAGTAGAATTTACTGGTATAGCAATTTGAATACTCCATTCCCTCCCCCCGCTGGGCATGCATTAACATCAAGAGAAGGGAACTAATTCATCTTTTATGCTCCTCTCTTTCTAACATAACACATTCATGAGGACTTATTAGCTGTTCTTTCTCTTAACAGGTTGTTAACACTTCCTTGTCATGATTTCAGGTTTTTGTTTTTTTATTTATGCTGACACACCAAAAGAATATAAAAAAAAAAAAATAAAAGCAAACTTAAGAGTCTGTCATCAATTAAACTGAGAATCACAGAGTCATTTTGTTTGAAAGGGACCTCTTGAGACCTTCTGGTCCAACCTCCCTGGTCAGCAGCAGGTTTTCCAGGTCTTGGTTGGGTTTTGGACATCTCTGGAAATTTCTAGAGCACCTAACACAAGGGTGTTCTACCCATTTGCTCATTTTCCTCAAAATAAATAGACATCAACGCCAAAGAAAAGAAAGAATTTATCTTTCATCTCCAGCATCTACAGAATAACTTTTCTTGACATTGTGCAAAGTGTGTCTCAATTTTTGAAAGGCACACCATGAATCATTCTAGAGGTTATGAAACACTTCCTTAAAATCTAAAAGAAATTCTGTGGGGCTTTTCTGTTTGTTTTTTCTGTTGTTGTTGTTGCTGTTTTGATTTTTGTTTGCTGGGAGCTTTGGGTGGTTTTTTTGGGGGTGGGCAGGGTGTGAGCGTGCTCTTGCCAGACTTAGGCTGCTTCTTATGGAAAGAGAATATTCCCAATAAAATCAGAAAGCAGAGACCAACTGCTCAGGACTTCTCTCAGTCAGTTCTACCACACACGTTCATTTTCTCCCCTAATACAAACCTGCATTTTCATCCAAAAGATAAAAACTCGAGTTAAAAGCATCAGTTTTGCTGGGTTCAACTCTTAAAGATTTTCGATACTTGACGAGCTGGAAATTATAAGAAAATAAGAAGCAACTACCCCATTTCCCACTGTAATGTTTAAGTGGAAGAAATTAATAATTTTTTTTATAATTCAGTCAAAAATTTTAGAAATATTTCAGTAAGAAGCCTCATCGGATGAATTCCAGACTCCAAAATGCCTAAATTCCTTTTTCCTAAACATCTCATTAAATTTTTACAAGCTGCTAAATGTTGAGCTCTGAGAGCAGTACATGGGTTAGAAGTCAACAGAAAAACAGTTTATGGACTGAACCTTAAAATTAATTGTCTTCACCAATGTAAAGAGGCTTTTGCAAAAACACTTGACTCCAAATAAAATGTAGTTTGTGTACAGAGCTGATCTAGTGGAAAGTTTCTCAGTCCAAGGCAGAGAGATTGAATCTATAGAACTTTTAGGGTTCATTTCAACTCAAACTATTGCATGATTCCATGTCCAGGGCTTTTAAACCTTAAATAATCAGGTGTTGGCTGATGGTTACTGTCAGGAAATACACTGTGCCAAACAGAAGAGGCAAATCTACAGAGCCTGAAAACATTACCAAAATTGTGTAAATGAACTGTGGTTGGGAAAAATAAAATAAAAATAAAATAAAATACCCTTTAGTAGCAAGCTGAAAAACTCATTTACAGGTGTAACTTTCAGTAAGGGTCAGAAAAAATTCCCTCGTTAGAATTACGGGAGGGAAAGTTTTCTTATAAATATTACAGGACCTTTAAAAAGTGTCATCATTGTAAAATGGACTTAAATCATGTTCATTAATTATTAAGCATTACTCTGGTTCTTCACTGATGTTTTTTAATGGAATAAGGTTTCCTGAACTGCAGTAGCATAATATCACTGCCACCTATTTATAAACAACTTTTCTTTAGGTACAGAGGTGCCTTTTCATGGAGGTACCAAAGTGGGTTTTCACTTTGTAGCAATTCTTCTAATCTGAAATGAAAGCAATCCATGACTTGGGGAATGATCTGAGGGGACCTGTGGGTTTCATGGCATCCCAGATGCTCATTCACAACACTCCCAACAAAACAAAGTCAGATTTACAGCTTTTTTGGTTTGTTTTTTTTTTTTTAAGGGAGAATAGTGTCTTTATATTTTAAAAGGCCTGGGAAATCTGAACAAATGATGCCAGACAAGCAGCCTGTTGCTAACTGCTGATCCCTCTCCTGATTCCTCTGAGCTGTTGGTATTAAACATTTCCAAGGTCAAATACAGACCCCAGCTTCATGAATGTGTTAAATTTTCACCTTAAATAAAGAGCTATTCTACATTCCCATCTTAACCTACCCCATTACTGAGAGTTTAATCCTTGCTGAGGACATTCCCTTGTACTTCTGATCCCCCAAATATGAAAATATGGCTAATGAAGAAAAGGTGATGAAAAATAAACTAAAATTCTTGCTTCTTTAGAAGTCTGCAACAAGCTCTGTGACCCAGTCTGTGGATAGTTTATATCAGTAGATGCTAGATGTTAATAGATGTTAAATAGATGTTAATAGATGTTAAATAGATGTTAATAGATGTGAAATAAAAGTGCCATCTGTCCAAGCAATTTGAAGTTTTGTGTCTCAGTATTTCCATGCAGGAAATGCAGGAGCAGGAATTGCATCCTTGCCTCCCCATTGGAATGCACTCACAGCAGCTCAAAATACAGCTTAAAAATGCCAGTCTTGGCAAGGTTAGGAAGTCTTCAAAAGGAAATTTTCATCCCAGTGCTGCAATTAAAAGTGTGTTTGCTCAAAAGTTACCCCATCATACTGCCTAAGGTGCTCCACAACCACTGAAACAGTTCCTGCTTTCCAGAAAAATCTATGAACAAAGCTGCTGCGATGAAAGGAGACAAAATTTAAAACATTCTGTCCAAGAGAATGCATTTCCCCAAAAAAGCCCTGGCAGAATGTGTCTCTGGTGTGAGGCTGAGCAGGTCACTCTTCAGGGAGAGCACAGGGCTGTTATGTAAGGAAGAACATTGGAACAATTCCTCTGGATTGCGTGCGTGTGGAAAGGCCAGGCTCCTTTTTATACTCAATATAACACCACAAACAGCAACCTGGAAATGAAGAAAAAAAAACCCACACGGCCACTGCAACGTAAGAAGGCGAGCACAGCTTCAAAGAACCTGCTGGAGGTGAAGTCTGAGCTCCTTGAGCCTTGTGCCATCTGCAGACAAGCAGCTTCTCTCTCTGACCTCAGCCTTTCTGTGCGTCAGCTCCTCCAGGATTATTTTTGCCTCCCTTCTCTCCTCTGACAATATCAATGTCCTAGAGAGCTCTGCCTGCTAAATTGAAGTGGATTTTTCCTTTAGTGCCCTGGCTTTTTGTCGTGAAGAGTTCCCTGTGTTACACACAGACTGAACACAGATCCAGAGAGCAGCCAGGTGTGTCACATTGCAATAGGACAAGTTTTTAATTAAATATCTGGCTTTAATATTGTTATTCACACCAACTGAAAATAAAACTACCATAAGTTTATTGTATTTATATTGAGCAGAACAGGCCACTGCCCTGAGAGCCAAAGTAGGCATTGTGCACTTTTGTGAGCCTCAAACAGCTGCTTTTAGGGTGGGGTTTTTGCAGACTATGGACATTATAATTCAATTTATGATAACAGCACAAAAGCTGGCAAGACTTTTTTTAATTTAAAATAGAGTAGTAGTGAAAAGTCATGCCCAAACTCTAAACTTTAGAACCCAGCAGAAGGCCAGCTTTTGCCCCCACAAAAGGAAGTGGAAGTGGTTTGTTTGCTGCCAAGCAATGAAGTCACCCTATTATCATAATTTATTAATACACAAATCTCACTCTAACTTGCCAGACTCCCTGCTCCCTCTATTTACAGAGGCTGTAGTTTGCCTCCTCCTTCCTCAGGTGAGTTCCTGCAGCAGGTGACAGGTTCCCAAAGAACAAGAACATTCAGTTTGTTCACAAGAGACCCTCATTTTATATATAAATATATATATATATATACACACACACACTCCCTTTGTAGATCTTCTACTGCCACAAAACCTTTCTGCCAGTCAGGTAGAAATATCTGGAGAACAAAGGCAGAATAAGGTCAGTAATGTATTTTCAACTCCTTCTTAGCCACCATATTCTCTACTTAGACAATTCCTCCCTTTCAGCCAACAAATTCCTGCAGACCAGCAGTGCCCTGAATGACCTCTCTCTGCTCACAAAATATTGCAGATCTCACTCAAGCCTCTCCTCTTCCAAACGAGGGAGCATTGTCAGTCAGGTCTCTGTGATTCTGAAATGACTCCTGGCCATGCAGCTCCTGTGTGATTACAGGTAATCCTTTACCTGCAGCCCTGCCATGGGACTCCAGCACAGAAAATCCTTTACCTGCAGCCCAGCCATGAGACTCCAGCACAGGTAATCCTTTACCTGCAGCCCTGCCATGAGACTCCAGCACAGGTAATCCTTTACCTGCAGCCCTGCCATGCAGAATCCAGCACAGGTAATCCTTTACCTGCAGCCCTGCCATGCAGAATCCAGCACAGGTAATCCTTTACCTGCAGCCCTGCCATGCAGAATCCAGCACAGGTAATCCTTTACCTGCAGCCCTGCCATGCAGAATCCAGCACAGGTAATCCTTTACCTGCAGCCCTGCCATGCAGAATCCAGCACAGGTAATCCTTTACCTGCAGCCCTGCCATGCAGAATCCAGCACAGGTAATCCTTTACCTGCAGCCCTGCCATGCAGAATCCAGCACAGGTAATCCTTTACCTGCAGCCCTGCCATGCAGAATCCAGCACAGGTAATCCTTTACCTGCAGCCCTGCCATGCAGAATCCAGCACAGGTAATCCTTTACCTGCAGCCCTGCCATGCAGAATCCAGCACAGGTAATCCTTTACCTGCAGCCCTGCCATGCAGAATCCAGCACAGGTAATCCTTTACCTGCAGCCCTGCCATGCAGAATCCAGCACAGGTAATCCTTTACCTGCAGCCCTGCCATGCAGAATCCAGCACAGGTAATCCTTTACCTGCAGCCCTGCCATGCAGAATCCAGCACAGGTAATCCTTTACCTGCAGCCCTGCCATCAGACTCCAGCACAGAAAATCCTTTACCTGCAGCCCAGCACAGGGAGCAGAGCCCCAGCCCCTCCTGCTGCTCAGGGCTGATTCCCTGACCGATGGCATCTCCTGAGCTCCCAGCAGCTCCTGCAGTGCCTTTCCTGACCCCTTCCATCCTTCCTGCTCACTCACACTGCACATTGAGCTCTTTTGGGACATGAACTATTTTGCTTTTAACTGCATCAACTGCCAGACTGCAAAGAATGGACTTCTCACCAAATTCATCATTAAAAACACAGTGCCAGGGAAGGGAATCCTCTTGAAAACGATGCAATCCTCAGTGATTAGGACAGTTAAATTCCCTGCCTTTAGAAGTTGCTCTGCCTTTAGAAACACAGATCTTGCAAACACAAACGCTCTATTTGCAGCTCTTTCTATGTAAATTTAATTAAGGACGCTCCAAGAGGCTGAAGTACAAAGAAAAGCAGTGACCTGACTGACACACAGAAAATAAAAAAAAACCTGTCCCTCACCTCAGCCCTTCAGCTGCAGGCGTGCTGCTTACTCACTGCTAACGGGCTGCAAGTTTTCTCTCTTATAAATTAAATTCTTTGGAAAGTTGGTCATGTTTTTTCCAGGAACTCAGCACCACAGCTCACAATTCCTCGTGTTATGCTGACTAACCATAAGAATTGAATGAACTGCTGTGAAAAGGTGACAGAAAACTCTTGAAGTGCTGAGGTTTGAGGCATTGAAGAGCACTTGTATGGTAAACTGAATAACACAGTGAACCAATAAAGTTATTCCAAAAGCTCCCAGAGCTCAGGGAGAACTAATACTTTAAAGACGTGGAACTTTTTGAAACGTAATTAAAGTGGAAAATCTGAAATTGGTAAATAAAATTTACAATTTTCTAAAAACTAACACACAATTTATATATNGACAGAAAACTCTTGAAGTGCTGAGGTTTGAGGCATTGAAGAGCACTTGTATGGTAAACTGAATAACACAGTGAACCAATAAAGTTATTCCAAAAGCTCCCAGAGCTCAGGGAGAACTAATACTTTAAAGACGTGGAACTTTTTGAAACGTAATTAAAGTGGAAAATCTGAAATTGGTAAATAAAATTTACAATTTTATAAAAACTAACACACAATTTATATATATATATATATATATATATATACACACACACACAAAAAGCTCAATTCTGCAGAATCCCACCCAGAATTCCCTCAGCAGCTCCAGCTGTGCCCAACCCCTGGGACCTGCAGGCAACTGAAATCTGTTCCAACACAGCCACAGAAAGAACCACCTGCAAAATTAAAACAATCGTTCCTGTCCTCTTCTTACAGCTCATTCATAGAAATTCTCTGCAGAAAAACTTTTATTCTCACTGCCAAGACACAGTTTTCTTCAAAGTATTGCTCAAAATGCCTGGAATTGCCATTAAAACATTGATCATTTTTAAGTGAAAATACTTTCTGTGAAGTTTTCCCAATATGCATATTTACACATACATAGTTCTGAAAACACACATAAACTTCCCCTTCACAAGAAAGCACCATGAAGAGGGGAAAAAAATGTTTTTGGAAAAGGGAATTTATAGCTTTGGACTTGCTTTTAATAAAGAATTTGAAGCAACTCTATTATTAACATTCTTTATCTGATTCTACAAATAAAGGTTCTTTTGTGTCAGCATGTTTTGCTAGACTTTAGCCTGTCTAAGCAGACAATTTGTGAATTAAGTTCTTGAAACAGATACTTTTCATGTCTAGGAATAGAACAAAATGAGGAACTGAAGTACCCAACTGCAAAAGATCTGTCAACAATTCTTTTGTAAAGGCCCATTCTCAAGAGGTCACAATTATCACAGCAGGACGTTTTTTCAGGGAAATAATTTTGCCCTAAATTGCTTTCTGGCTTATAGCTTTGGGTTGGGTTTTTTATTCCTCTCTTTAAATGAGTAATGACAGTTCCCATATCTATAAGAGGAAAATTCCCACCCCTCACACTTCTCTCAACAGCCCTAAAAGGACCCCAGCCCAGGTCTGGATTCCACCCCTTTCAGCTCCTCTGATAATTTGAACTCAAAGCTTCACATTAACACACGATCATAAAATCTAATGATAAAATTTAGAGGGAAACAACTCCAGTATAATTCTTTGCTTTGAAGATTTATTTGTCTTTTGGAGCACAAAAAAAAAGTCTGGCTTTAGAGCAAAAGGCAACTTAAATGAACTTAGGTTCCAAGGTGAGAACACTCATCCACTGTCTGTGTAAATCCATCATCCCCCATGAACACCTCCACAAAGGAGTTGCCACAAATCCACTTCATAACTGGAACCACAGCAAGGTTTTGCAGAGGGTGGTGATGTTAAACTGCAATAGAGACTGACTCACTGCCCACAACGGGCCTAAATGCTCCTCATTTTCTGTACATTTTACCTGCCTTGCCTGTGAAAACCATCTCAAAACATGCTCTTCAAAATTACACTTCAGAATACCTCTGTTTGGGTTTGCTACCACCAAGCCCAGGATGATGGTAAATAATTCTTTCTAGAAAAGAATTGCTGCATCATGACTCACACTGAGCTGCTCATAATAGGGAAGTCAAAATGCAGTCAATTGTCCCATCACAAGCTAATTATTCCAATTAATTACCCGTGCATTTAGCAATAAACCTTGCATTGAGCTTTTCTTCTGGTTTTGAGAGGGGTTTCTAAACTAGAAATTTAGATAATGCACACGATGTTAGAGCCAAAACAACTTTGAGAGCCTTATTTTGAATAAGGACAGCACAGAAAGGGAGCTTTCCTTGAAGTCTCCCCTTTTCCTCCTAGCAAGCAAAGACATTCCCTTGCATTTCACTCAATCATGTCTCTTGTAGCTCATAAGTGATATTTAGGAAGTCTTAATTATGATAACACACACCTTTACCTTGAGATCTAATGAGTCTTTGTCATTACAATATGCAAACACACCATATGTTTATATAGTAAATGTATCTCATGCAATTACAGAAATTAGAAGTTATTAATAAATTCCAATGAAATTATCATTTTACCATCTTACGTAAAAATTATTCTGTATGAGAAAACATTGAAAATAATATGGGAAGCATACTGTGAGGGACTTTAACTTCTGTCAGACAGGAAAAAAATACTAAGCTTTAACAAATATATTGAGCACTCCCTGTTCCTTGTGCTTAAGCATAAACCTTGTTCAGACCTTACAAAAACTTAACCTGTGATCATTTCCATCGTTTTCGTTGATTACTCTGCAACAACACGTAAGTTTAACCAGATGAGTGCACAGTCCTAACAAAAAAAAAAAAAAAAAAAAGCAGGGAAGGAAACTTTGAGTGTCATTATAACTTTTGACTAATAATGTTTCCACATGGAAGTGTCTCTGCACTTAGGAAATATTTGAAGACAACGCTGTCAGATAAACTGCACTTGAGAAAGAAATCCTGACACCTTCCCCAGTGTCCCACAGAAAAGTCAGGAAAAGCTCCTTCCTGAGCACCATTTCAGCAGAACACAAAGGTGATCCTGGTGCCAGCAGCAAGGACAGCACAGACAGAACCTGAAGGGTTTTTGTGAAGCTGAGCAGCCCCGTGGATTTCACAGAATCCCCTGAAAAGGGGGCGAGGGCAGAGCCTGTCCCCAGGCAAAGCCCGGGACATCTGGCCAATGGATTGTTGGTAAATATTTAATCAAATGAAACATTATTCTCCCGTGTCAAACCTCTGCTGCACAAAGAGGCAAAGGCACAGCACAGAGCTGTGCTCTCCTTGGACAATGCTGCTGTTTCAGGTTGCCCACGGCCACAGACTAAAATTAAAGCTCAGCCTGCCTGCAGAGTGTAACACAACTCAGCTCAAGAGGCCTCTGTGGATTTCCTTTTTAGTTAAACCTGGTTTCTCTGCTTCAGCAGCTTGACAGCACTGTAAGAGTATATTGCTTTTGCTGGAACATCTGTCTTTCAAGTCATTACTACTCCTCCTTTCAAATCTTCACTGTAAAACCAGGACAATTCGGGTTTGCTTGGTTTTTCCCTTTGTTAATATCTTATATTTTATGTAAGGTATAAGATGCATGTGCAGCACAGGTTTGGTGCTTCCAAACAGGAAATCATAAAACACATCTCAATTTGCTCACCACCACTGATAGAAGACTGGATTTTATACAGGATCAATTAATTGTTTCCTTTTGAGCTGTGATTGAAAATCAGAATTAGTAGTAAAATCAGTTTAACAGCTTCAGTTCCAGAACTCCAGAAAATCAAGCAGGTCCATTTACAACTGGAATTTTATTGTCAGAGTGTAAAGCCACATTTGGATACACTATGCCAGAATTGTGTGCAAAATTGCCAATCCAAATCCTAAAATCACAGATAGGTTTTAAAAATCTTTATTTTTATTGATAATGAACACTGAAGTCAGGTTGGGATTTTTTTAAGTTTTCATATTTTTGCAAATGTAGGGTCACATTTAAGTATAATTTTAAACCCAAATAATAGCAATTTCATTTCTTCAGTGAAAACAAAAACCACAGGTGTTCTTTCCTGATTTCTGCAGCTGAGTTTTTGAGGTGCCAAGTTGCCTGAACAAAAAAAAAGTTTTAAAGCAACACAAGATCAAAAGATCCATAATACAGGATCTGTTAGTGTGGAAACACAGAATCACAGAATGATTCTATGAAGGGGCTTTATTGAAGGGCCCTGGAACTCCGGGGTACAAACCCAAATCTGGAGTTTGACTGATTTCAAAATCGAAACACATTTATACCTTTTACTGACATAACTTCTGTATCACCATTTGTTAATCACTAACTCGATATTATTCTATTGTATTATTGTTTCTATCCAAGCACGAGTTTCAATCCCCTTTGTTTCCATCCAGCTATGAGTTTCAGTTCCTTTGTTTCCATCCAAGCACAAGTTTTAGCTCCCCTCTCTATCATCCCCCCTCCCAAATAATTGAGTTTACTGAGCAATAATTACATTTAGACCATGCTGCTCAGGGCCTGCCATGCTGCTGTGATTTTAGAAACATTTTTGACCCAAAGCTCTGAGATCCCTGGTGCATTTGGCAGCCCTGTGCATGGGAAGGATGAACTGTTCCTGCCAGGATTCTGGGGTGGATTCATCAGCCCCCAGACAGGTTTGGCTCAGCCCATTTGCTGCAACTGCTGCCCTTCCCTGCAGAAACCCAGAGCTGTGCAGGAAATTCAGCCCTTGGATGGATCCACGTGTGGATGGACACCTGGACACTTTGCAGGGTCAGTTTGTCCATCCCAAAAGCTGTCACCCAGTCACAGTTGGACAATCTCATATTTCACTACCAACATTACAGATCAAACATTTCTGAATTGTTCAAATTCTCCTCGTCCAGCAAAGTAGAGGCACTTCTTTCTTTTTTTTTTTTTTTCTTCCCTTAAAAAAACAAAAAGCAACATTCTTTTTAAAAATCAATTCACCCTTCGGGGCAACAATATTTCTTAAGGACAGTCAAATCCCAAAACTGCAATTAGACCTTTTTTGTATAATGTGATAATCCTTGAACACTCCACACAGGGCCATTTAATTAGAAGTCATTTTCTGGTCAGCTTACTTATTTCAGCACCTCATTATTCACAGTCAAAATTTCAGCAAAACTAAGAACAAACACATATGCAACACTGAAAAAAAAAAAAATCCTGGCATCAGTTCAAATTAGTAATAACATTTTGAACATTTGTTATTTAAGTTTGTTTAATTCTTTCCATCTTAAAATGTGTAACAAGGCAATTTGTCTGATTTATCATCACGAGATCTTCCATTATCCAATCATGCACCAAAAAACCAGGAAAAAGTCACATTAGAGCAGCATCTGTTAAAGTGCTTAAAACTTCTGCAGCTCCTGAGGCTGACACTGAGTCCAGAGACCACTAGATGGCATAAAGCAATAAATATCATGAGAAAAACCATAATTACATCCCTGATTTATGTTGTGGTATTTGCTGATTTCTTTTGTGATTAAATATCNTAATAACATTTTGAACATTTGTTATTTAAGTTTGTTTAATTCTTTCCATCTTAAAATGTGTAACAAGGCAATTTGTCTGATTTATCATCACGAGATCTTCCAGTATCCAATCATGCACCAAAAAACCAGGAAAAAGTCACATTAGAGCAGCATCTGTTAAAGTGCTTAAAACTTCTGCAGCTCCTGAGGCTGACACTGAGTCCAGAGACCACTAGATGGCATAAAGCAATAAATATCATGAGAAAAACCATAATTACATCCCTGATTTATGTTGTGGTATTTCCTGATTTCTTTTGTGATAAAATATCACACACTGAGAGAACAGATTTTTTATAACGAAACACTAATAAAAATTAATAATTTTTTTTCTCCTACATGCAAAGTGCTGCAGATGGAATCTTGAGGACACAAGTTTATCTAAGAAACACAGGTAAAGTTCATGTGAAGGCTGCAAATACAATCTCAGCTCTACCCTTTGAGATTACCTGTTCTGTTACAGCATTACTGCCCATTCACCTGCCAGTTCAAACATGATACAAGGCAATAATTCAGGTTTTTATAAACAGCTTTCTTCACAAACAAAAAAAAAAAAAAAAAAAAGGGT
>VZTZ01039356.1:0-56383 GCA_013400955.1 Drymodes brunneopygia | reverse complement strand
GAGCGCTGGGGTGGACCGCGAAGGGAGCGCGCCGTCGGGACCCGAGCCGGGAACTGGCACCGGTGAAGGTGGCTCGGACAGAACCGGAGATCCTGGCGACGCCCCCCAAAATCGGCACCTGTGGGGACCCTGGCTGAAGTCTGCCCTTTGAGGAGCCCTGGAAACTGAAATGTGTTTAATGGCTTCAAATTCATAGTATCACAGAATTGGTTAGGTGGGAAAAGACCTTTAAGATCATGGAGTCCAGCGGTTAATAAGCAGCTATGCTTACTACCAGTCACAAGAAGATGGCTCCAAAAGTGAATTGGGTGGGCTTTAAGAGCCAAGTGAGAGTTTTGTAAGTCCAGGAGGGACAGCACTGTTGCAAGCAGCCCCTCAGAGAACCACCAGCCTGGTGAGGGATGTAGAAGAGTGTCAGAAGCAATGAAGATAACACGGCTTTGTTCACCCAGTCCTGCTGACTGCAGGATGCTTAACTTTGAGGTTGGCACGATCTTACTTTAAAACCTCTCTTGTCTGCCTTTCTATGTTCAGCAAATGGTGACCACACATTTCTTTGTGTCTTCTGACAATAATACAGCTGTCGTCTTTGCAAAGCCCCCTCAGAAGCTTCTCTGCCTGCCCTGCAATCAAGTGTTTAGTGTCAATTGTTAAGGTGTAATATATATTAGAACAGATTTCTCTCTCATGCATATCTGAAGTCAAAACAAATGGGGATGCTCTGATGTGTAGACTTGGCCTTGGTAGGAATTTAAATACTCTTCCTAACTGAAAAGTGTCACTAAAAGGGGTCATGCAGATTGCAGACTGGGGCAAATTGGGTTTCTAGAAGACTCTGACTGGCAAACTGAAGAATGTATCATCTTCTCCTTTGTTTTATTTAAAGAGCTCAGAAGCATTGGGAGTGCTCAGACTGACCAGATGGAGACTATGGAAAAAGGCTGTTTGTCTTAGCAAACTCCCAAACTGAATAACTTAGCCAAAGTAAATTTTTTTTTAAAAAAATTCTTCTTTCAACTACCACCATTTTCAGCACTGTGTGTTCCCTTAGGATATCATTATCCCATTGTTTGTTCTCTACTTCAGAAAATTCTAGCCTCTGCACTGCTGGTGTTAAGAAAGTACAGGAGAAAGGGAGCAAGTGAGAAACCCAAACACATTGAGAGCTTCCCATCCTGCTGCACAGCCCTCTCTGTCGTGTCCTTTCTGTCTCTGTGTGCATCAGCCCTGCTGATGAACCTCTGTCAAGTCAGAAATCCAGGAAGTCTTGCTTGGCCCCATCGCAGCTTGCTATCCACACTCAGTTGGAAAAACTGGAGCTGTCTGATATTATTTACATCATAAAAAGTAGGGCAACAATAGAAGGGAAAGTTTACATTAAAGTGAGCAAAGTAGTGTTGATTAATGTTCAGTCTCATCAGGCTTGGTGCATACATCTAAGGAGCACCACAGAGAACAGCTCTTGGGGGGCTCATTGTGTGTGAAGCAAGACACAGCACGCTGCAGGGCGGGGGCTGCGAGTACTGCAAAGGGGCTGCCCGAGCAGCTCTGCACCACACAGAGCACAGCTGTGGGCTGCTCTCCAACACAGCCCCAGTGAGATTTTCAGATACCTTCAGCTGGCCTATATTCACATGCCCTCTAATTGCCCTCCCCACATGGCATACACCCTACAATACACCCTTACTTCTTAGCTTATTCTTGTTAAAAGTGTTGACCCACTCCTTAGGTTGTCCATTTCTTTCTCTGCCCATTGCCAGGCAGAAGGGTGCTCAGCCATACCCACTGTGTCACAGCACAAGGTGCTATTCCTTCTCCTCACCCTACTGCTCTTCTTTATATGTCTCCACACAAGAAGAAACAGCTCCGCTTCACTCCCACATCCTTGCCCCTGCAGTGGAAGTGGCAGGATGACAAAGTAGTGTCAATGGGCAGGCCAAGAGCTGCACAGGGGAGTGAGAAAAACAGATCATCAGGTGCAGGGTGCTGTGGAGCAGGGAAAAAAGGGAGGCTAAAAAGGGTAAGCAAGAGGCAAGAAGATGGAAAAAGAAAAGGAGGAACTTTGAGTGTCACAAGTTCCTTAAAAAGAAGTCTTAGTTCAGAATCTGTCACCAACCAATGGGAAGACAGTAAAGATGCTGCAAGGCCGATACGTGGATCTAGAGCAGCACTGATGATGTTCAACTGCTTATTAAAGAAAAGCTCTGACTCAAAAAAGAGCATTTTTTGCAAACATATACTTAAGTGCACGACAGAAAAACACTATGAAGGTCCGCAAAGTCATTACAGTTCTGGACCAAAAAAAAAAAAAAAAAAAAAAAAAAAAAAAAAAAAAAANTTGAGTTTATTGAGTTTGAGTTGATCAAGACATGTGAAATAATATCTTGAAAGGTTTCCTTATCTGACAAAAATATTCATTAAACAATTATAACTTACCATTCCTTACTTCTGATTTAACCACAGAGGAGTCCCTTGCACTGGTGCTGACGAGCCCTACAGGAGGACGATTTTGTTTGTAGTATTATATATTCGTTAGTGTTAGATTTGTGAGGGCCACATTCTGTTCTTGCTCTGTATCTGCTTATTTTCTGTGCTTACTCACAAAGAATGCACATGGAAGCAATGTTTGGCAAACAGTCCAGGCGGCACAATACAATGTGACAGAAGGGATCACAATGTATATAAACAGAAGCTTAAGTCCATGCTTAGATGAATTTAGTACATGTAAAGGTCACTGTAATTTTTCCATTTTCCAATTTTCATTTTTATTCTGAGTTTTATGCTGGAATATGTTTCAGACTAAAGGGGATTTTGTGCTCAAGCACAACTGTCTTTACGGGATTTCACAAAGTAGAATGTTTATCTGCTGTCTGGAAGGGACTATTTGACCTTCTAATCAACATTTTCAATAAAAACAATGGAATACTAGCAATTGCCTTTTCACTCTTGTGTATTCTCTGTATATTCCAGTATTAAATTACTGGAGGTTAAGTAAGAAGCAAGAATCAAAAAATTACTAATCAACTGTGTTTCCAAGAAATTCTCATAATGTCAGTCACATTTTGTAAGGAAGTCATAAGTATATGACTGTAACTTTTTATATAGAATCTGCAAGAAAACCTCAATCACTATAATATTTGACCTGATAATGTAATTTGATAATATTTTAAGTACATAGAATACAAAGAAGTTGCAAGCATTACAGATTTTGCTTTACAGAAGTGTCTGTGACTTGTTCAAATTCCAAATAATGGGGTAATGGAAATAGAAAAGAACCCTGCTGCTTAATTCACCTTACATGTTTTGTTTCTAATATGCCTCAAGAGACTCACTGTTTTCATGGAATTATATGGATGATTAAAAATCAGGATTCATGGGTAATTAAGATATAGAAATCTTAAGGCAAGTGAAGTATCAGCTCTAGACCACATCCTTTCATATTTATGTCAACACTCCCGGTTTTGATCCTGCTTCATTAAAAAAAAAAATTGTTGGTTTCAAGGGTTTCAAGTTTCAAAGACAGGTTTCAAAAGAATTTCAGCTTTTCCAAAACACAAATTGAAGCTCCACTTTTCAAGTCAAGTCATATATCCATCTTCAATGCACCTATTTACTTTTCATTTACACTGATAGGAATTCCACTTAGGCAACCAAGAGGAAAAAGTTCCTGACATGGGGGAGGGAAGGTACAGATTGCCTCCATTTTTATCTTTGCTCCAGACTCTACAACAACACAGAGATAAACTGGGCCTGAAGGCAGTGCAAAACTTACTTCCCTATTTACCTCCGAAGCCTTCTTGCAGCCTGCCTTAAGAAAAGCCATGTGATGGCTCATAGAATGGTTAGGTTTTTCTTAAAATAAGACCACTAAGTTCATCAAGTCTAACCATCAACCCAGCACCACCACCATATCCACTACTAAAACGTGTTCTCAACACTTCCAGGAATGGTGACGGCAACGACTTTCCCGGGCAGCTGGTTCCAGTGCTTGACAACCCATTTCATAATGTCTAATACAAACCTTCCCTAGTGCAACTTGAGGCCATTTCCTCTTGTTCTAATACTTCTTACTTGGGAGAAAAAACTGAACCCCACCCATCTACAGCATCCTTTCAGGTACTTGTAGACTGACNGCCTGGTGTCACCTGCAAACTGACTGAGGGTGCACTTGATCCTCTTGCCTAGGTCATTAACACACATACTAAACAGGGCTGATGTAAGTATTGAGCCCTTCATAAAATACTCCTCATAGACACACATCTTTGGGATCACAGCTACTAGCATCCAGAATTTTCTTTCAGAGCTTTGCATCTCAGTGCATCTCAGTTCACATGGTAAATGGACCAAAGCAAAGTACCTGGACAGACTGAGAAGTTAGCTGGTGCCTGTAGGCAGGAAAAGACATTAAAAATATCCTTAGAATATGTATCTTAATTAAGTCTTCAGAAGGAAAAATGTAACATAGGCATTAACAAAAAAAAAAATTGATTCTGTTAACATTGCCAGTGGTATGTTTTTCTGAGGAAAAAGTGAGCATGTATTTCTTCTACCATGTTCCTCATAAAATGGAGCACAATTCTCTCAGATCTGTGGCATAAGTTTTTATCATAACACTTTCTTCCACAAATTTCAGGTGAATCTGAAATTGCGGATTTGGGAGGGTGAAAGAAAAATGAAGCTTTACCCTTACTCATACTCACATTACCCTCACGCATAGAAGACCTGAATAAGGGTGGTCAGTGCAGGGGTGTTTTTTAGTCAGTGTGTGGTATTTTTTCATTTTTTGGGAAGGATGGAAACTTGATTTAGCATTGAGATGTGCTGTGGCACGTCTGCACGAGCTCTGGAACAAATTGCTGACAACTTGATGCTTTTAAAGGTCTGCAGTTAAAACCACACTGAATGGGCTATCATTATAACCTAGTCAAAACTGGTAACATATGACCAGAGCTCGTTGTATTTAGAGCCAAATTACTGATGACTGCTCTTCACAGCTGATTGAGAGCCACTATTTTTTTTTTGCTCCCATGAAAAGTCACATCTCTGTGTGCAGTGTCAGGGCTGGAGGGTGAGGGTTCTGCCACACCGTACCAAAAGTGTTTCAAGAGGACAATGGCTGCGACATGTCCCCACAGGATCACAGGTACTGGCCACCTGTGTCCCTTCCCAAGAGGCTGACCCCCACCTGAATACAACCTGAGAGGACTTTGCAGCCAGGTAAGGGCTGGCCTCTTCTCCCGGCAAGTAGTGACACAAGAGGACACAATTCTCAGTTCAGGAAGGACATTGAGATGCTGGAGCAAGTCCAGAGAAAGACAACGGAGCTGTGGAAGAGTCTGGAGCACGAGTCCTGTGGGGAGGGGCTGAGAGAGCTGAGGTTGTTTACCTCGTGAAAAGGAAGAGCCTCAGAGAAGTCCTTCCTGATTTCCACAACTACCTGAAAGGAGGCTGTGGCCAGGCAGGGGTTGGCCTCATGGGAAGGGACGTTGGTAGTATGAGGACACAGTCTTAAGCTGTGCCAGGAGAGCTTTGGGCTGGACAGTTGGAAGAATTTCCTCACAGAAAGGGTTATTAGACACTGGAATGGGCTGCCCAGGGAGCTGGTGGAGTCATCATCCCTGGAGGTGTTTAGGGANAGGGAGGGAGGCAGCGGCGGCGCCCCGGGGCTTGCCTGCCGCCCGCACGGACGTCCGCGGAGCTTCTTCTTGCCCCGGGAGAGGCCGGGGGGGGGAGGCGGGATGTTGGGCCCGCGGCGCGGGCCTGGCTCGTTCCGCACGGGAGACGCGGGCAGCGCTGCCGCCCTTCCCGGGGGCTGCGGGGCCTCTGCCCTGCATTCCCTGTAGCCGGATTAGGGCAATGAAGCCCGACCGAAACCCGTCGCGCACCTGCTGGTGGTTGGTCCTCAGTCCACGAAGGTGTTTAACACACCTTTTAAAGCTCTGTGTTACGCTTTTCTTACACTTTGTGACAGGCTTTCTCCCCTGCCCTCCAATCTTTGTTGCAGGCTTACGCCAAATTTTCTGGTGCTCCCCTGACAGTGAATACTATAAATAACTCCTGGAGAGCTCCGAAAGGTACCATCTTTGCAGGCTTTATTATTTTCATCAGAGCCGTGCTATAAATGTAGGTTCCAGTTTCTGTGTTTGCATTGGGTTTGTGTTCATGAATGCAGTCTGCCCCAATTAAATGACTTTAGAGGATCAAGTGTGATGAATTTGTCAGAATGAAATAATGGAAGTCATAAATAAAGTGCTCCAGAGAACAGTTTATTAAAATGTGCATGGGTGAGGCAAGAGACAGTTAACAAAGCAGTAATGGCAAGTACAGAACTGTTTCAGTCAGGCAGTCTGAATTGATGGTATAGTGAAAGCAAATTTGTAAGCCTTTTGCACTTTGCATATTTGTAACGGTAATAACTAGACTTGTGTATGGAAGAGCTCTTTAGTTACCTGTAGCTTAATGGGTTGGTAGAGTTGGAAGTGGAATGTGAGCCTCAGCAAGTACAGCTTACACCAGCTGGGATGTTTGGTGTTGTGCTGAATTACAGGATTTGACTGTGAAAAGGTGAAGGTAAGCTGTCAGATAAATTTAATCTTTATTTTTAAGATAAAAATCCATCCTTTATTATGGATGCTTCTATTAATTACTTATTTGTTTGCTCAGCAGTTATTGGCTTGGTGTATTTAAGAGAGGTAAAATCACTGCAGGGTTAAAGTCCTCTGTCACTTACACTTAACTACATTATCAGTTCAGGCAGTACTGTACTCATGCACAAGGTGAACCTTTGGTTCTTGCTTTTCAGTGTGTTGTTTTCTATTAGGGGAAAGTACCAAGAGCAAGCTGAGTGGACTTGCTAGAAATTTGGTGGCTATCCTCATAAGGAAAATACATAAAATCAATTAAGAACACAGTTTAAATAGCTTACTATTATCATTGGTCATAATTGATATTTTAATATTATTTAGCACTGTCCTGTTGGACTCATTGTGGCAGTTATGTTGTGAATGTGCTGTCACGTAACCCCTGTTAACAGAGACTTCACACTACAGGCTTTGATCCTGCAGTCTTATGACTTAAGGCTGTCCAGTCAACTTCTGGCAAAGGGGAAGTATTTCGTTCTTTGAGTAATTCATGGTTATGCAGTAGTAATGCCCAGTAGCTTGGGCAGTGGTTGTAGCAAGTCTAGGGAAAAAAGGTGGTTAAAATGGATTTGGAGGGGAAGGACAGAGGAAAAACTGAAAAGAGGCTCAGAGGTGAATGAATTGAGAGGGCAGTTGGACTGAGTTGGAATTTGTATCTTAAGATGAACATCTGAAATCCAGATAAGTAGCCTGGTTTTCAAACTCTTGGATACCTAGCTAAAAACATTGGCTTCAGTCTGATTTGATGTTGCCCTTTTTAATATCTTATTATTAGCAAAGGCCAGAAGAGACTAAGAGTATTTGTAACCTTGGTGGAACTCTCCTGCTGTGTAAAATTTTTTGTTTATATTTACGTGTTAGGAAAATCAGAACATGCTAAAGGGAGAAGAAAAGCACATGTGACTGATTGCTTTCTAGTTAGAACTTATCCAGACAAATTGTTGACTGTATTATTTATGCCTTCTAGGAGATCTGCCAGTCCTGGTATCAGAAGACATTGTTATTTCTCAGCCAGCAAAAATACTAAACTTTTTAAGAAAGCAGGTTAGTCTCTTTCAAAAAGATTTGTTTTCTTTGACTCGCAGTGACTGCTGCATGTCTCCTTTGTACACTGATACCAGCTTCCAAAAACCTGGAGTTTAGTTCAGACCCAGTTCTTTTCTGTTTCTCATACATGCATGAGAATTGCAAAATGGTGGTCTCTTTAAAAGTTTGATCATTAGTTGTGTGAAAGATTTAAAAATAAGCATGAAAAGAATTTAATTGAAAAGGACAAACTGTCCTTAATTGAGCAGTTTCTTACTGATCACCCTGCTTGTAATTATAGCACTTCTAATGTCATTATGACTTTGTAGATGTAGGATATCATAGTTTCGGCTAACAGTTTAAATGGGTCATTTCCCAGTGCTCTTTTTTAAAAGATAATACATACATTGTTGTTTTTAATCTATGTATTTTTTCTATGGCTTCTAACATAAAAATGCCTGCAGACGTTTCTTGATGCTCCCCAGGTTATTGCCTCTCACTTGTCTTTTGTAGGACTCCTAAATGTTTTGTACACAGAGAATAAAGCTGTAGAATTTCTTCTTTTCACAAAATATAAAGATACCTAATAAACCATGGCATCATTTTTTTTATTCCTAAGACGGTCCTCTAGCCCACTGTTCTGCTTTTACATTAGAAATGCAGTTCCTGTCTGGTCAGAGGATCTGATGAATGCCACATTAGTGAAACTTCAGATCATTGTGGGGAGAAAAACAGAATCTGAAAACTGCATTTGAGGTGGAATTTTAGATAGTTGTTTTGAAATTCTGAAGTTTCATATTCATTTGGATTGAATTTGAATTTGATATTCATGTGAATAACAAAGTTCCATAATATTGGGGAAAAAATCCTCTTTATGTTAAAGTATAACAGTTGTATGCTTGCTTTTCAGATGTTCAAGTGGCAGCACTGGCCCTTTGTTATAAATTAATNCCCCCTGATTTTTCAGTCTTACACTGTATATTAGAAGAGTCCAGTGTTAAAATTAAAAGTTCAGTCAGTAACTGTATTAATTTAGCTGTATATTTGGTCCCTTACATTGTTGGCATCCAATTTCTTAACTTTTAGAATGTTCATTAAAAGCAAAATATGGGATTGCATGCCTTTTTTTTTTGATGCTTACACCTGCTGAAGTGTCAGATGCTTCTTCAAAAATAACAATGGAGACTTACCAGAGGTTTGCTACATCCCTGAGTATTGAAAAATTGCCTCTGTATCACTGGACATTTGCTTGGAAACAAATAGGAAGGAGACACAAGAATTATTTTGGGAATAGGAGGGCCCAAAGCTCTAGGAATGGGAAGGTGGATAAGCAAGATGCAGCAAGGTTTGGCAGAGCTGGCCTGAAGAAGGAATATTCTAGTGAGTTCATGCTTTCTGTTACAAAAATTGTTTGTATATTTACTGCCTTGATAGCTGCTAAGTTTGAAGTAACTTTGCATTGATCATGTTTTTTGGAAATTCTGCGTATGACTATTTTTTTCAATTTTTATTCCTAGAAATACAATGCTGATTATGATTTGTCTGCAAAACAAGGAGCTGATACACTGGCATATATTGCACTACTTGAAGAGAAACTTCTTCCTGCTCTGGTAAATATTAATAAATACTTTGTAATGGTCAGAGTATTTGGAATTGAATGGTGTAAGAGAGACATGGAAGTCTCTCAGCCACAGCCCTGGCTGGAACATAGTTGCTTTGTTAGTCTGTTTTTTGGAAATACTGCCTAGCAACTTTTGAAAAGGAAATACATGTGTGTTTGTGGAGTGCCAAGTAATAATAGTAGAATTTATGAAAGACATTTTGAAAGGACACAAGAAATTTTTCCTTTATACTTTTTTTTTCTGTTGATCTTTGGGAAACAGCATCCTGAAAACACCTTATTGTGGCCATTTTTTGTTTCATTTGATTTCCTGAAAAACCTTTGATTAAGATGTGTCTGATGTGAGACACACAACTGAAAGCCTTTTGAACTGTTGAATTAAAATGTCTAATCAATTAAAATGCCCATCAGTAGCTTAATTTTTCAGTTCTAAATAAGACATGGCCATTTGCCCTCACTGTTTCAGTGTAATTACATTAGAGCTATAAGATTCACAGACACGGAGTCTACTGAATGACTTTGGCTTCAGTTTGAACAGGGAAAAATACTCTGACCAGATGATATCATAAGCTAGCCTTTTCAGTGTGCCCTGGTTTCAAATTCATAGTTTCATAGTGTCTTGTATTTTAAGATTTATGTAAAATTTCAGAACAAAATTCCAGGAAGTTCAAACCTGAAGCTGTACATCTGCAGCTTTGTTATTTTCAATATACAGTGTGTGCGTGTGTATGTATCTGTACATACATAATTGCATACATAGTTTTAAGCAGATGCATATAGATCTCTTTAATATCTTTGGTGTTTTTCTTTATTTGGAAGGCAACTATTGCCTTGTTCATGTACCCCTGCACTCAGAGGATTAGTATATTCCTTTACATATAGCCTTAAATTACAATAATTCCTGGTTCTTCTGCTTTTCTGAGCGAGGTCTTGCACATCAAGTGCCATAAGATGCCTACTCATATCATTCAAATTTCAGTTACATTTTTCCTCATGTTGATACAGCTGCACACTTTCTGGATTGAGGCTGAAAATTACTGCAGTGTGACAAAGCCATGGTTTGCCTCAAGGTTTGCCTTCCCACTGAGTTTATATCTGCCTGGAAAGATGTCCAGGGAAGCGCTGAATAGGATCTTGCTGACCAAGGGAGGGCCTCCACTCTACAGTCTCACTGAAGTGGAAGCACAGGTATGTGTTGTGCCATAAGGAATTCGTGCATTGGTTCTGTCAAAGGCAAGAACTGAAACAGTCTAGCACACTGTCAAACGATGAATGGTGCTGTGCATAGCAGCCTGGCTGCACCTAGGACTCTTAGATAGTCTTGTGTTTCATCAGATATACAGGGATGCCAAGGAGTGCCTAAATCTCCTGTCGAAGAGATTGGGAACATCTCAGTTTTTCTTTGGAGATACGTGAGTGTGATTTTTTAAATTATTATTATTTTAGTAAAGGACTAATAAAAAAGGTACCACACGACTCTGTGAACACTTGAACTTTATTTTTTTTTTAACCTGCCAGAATGTTAGAAGTGCTTCCTAGTAGTTCTATGTCTCACACTCTGCTTTTCAGGTAAATTTGAATGAGCAAATAGGGCACTAGTGAGATCACTGGACTGAGTCAATGTAGTGTCTCCTTTTTCCACAGAGAGAGAAATGCTGCCCACAGCTGCTAATAAAATGTGAGGTGCACTGGAGAACACTTCTCCAGCCACTGAATGTCACCTCCTGGCTTTCTATGTAGAAAAAAATGCTTTAGAGATGTTACTACTGCCCTCTTGGGAGGAGGGTGTAGGTCCAGGAACACTATTCCTGTGGAATGTGTGCAGAGCAGGAAGCAGATAGGGCCAACAACATAGAGCCAGCAGGTCCTGAAAAGCATGATCTCTTCTTGAGCTGTTGAAGTGGGCCACTCCATGAGGGAGGATCCTAGTCCCCTGCACCCCAGCCTGACTTTTGTGGTGCTAGAAAGGTGTTTTAGAGTGGCTGGTTTATCAGTGTATGGGGATAATATGACTTTGTTGTACTGCTGACGTTTCAGCTTGCCAGCATGTCTCTAGTTAAGAGATGCTGAAAGGAGTAGATGGTTGGTACAAAGCATTTACCAGGTTGATAGGCAAAAGTGGCATGACAGACGGGCTGACTATATTCTGTCCTGAGTTGTATTTGACATACACAGAAAACTAGGTTGTAGAAGTCTTAAAAGTCTTAAGTCACTGCAGTGTTTTCTTGTGTTACTCTTTTTAGGCCTACCACCTTGGATGCCTTCGTGTTTGGTTTCCTTGCACCAATTTATAAAGTGTGCTTCCCAAGGGTACAATTGCAAGACCATTTGAAACAGCTTCCCAATCTGTGTCGATTTTGTGATGATATTCTAACTTGCTACTTCAGGTTAACTGCCTCAGGTAAGTTGTGTTTCTTTTTTGCTTTTTGTCATCTGTACCTCTGTTGTGATTAGTACTCCCAGATTCCATTTGTGAACCAAGGCAGATTAGATTTCATGTTGTTTATGCTAGACTTTCTATGGGGAAATGAAGAAACTTCCAAAGTCAGGCAGAAAGGATTCAAAATTGAAAGCAAGTGTTTATACTCAGTTTTACATTCTGTCAAGCATTGGCAAAATCTTACGGCTCATGCTTAGTACTCCTGATTTTCTCACATGGAATGGCTTTTCCACTTAAATTCTTCTTTGCATAAAAATACTGCATGAACTCTCTCCAATGTGGGTTTATTTTTTAAGAATTTAAAAGCTTTTGTAAATACCTTTTCACTCTTCATCTTTCTACCTTCACTCTCCAGGCCATTCTCCAGCTGGACAGGATACAGCAGATGCTAATCTGCAGAAACTCACACAGCTTGTAAATAAGGAATCCAACTTGATTGAAAAGGTTACTTTTGCTTCGGTATCTTTAATTTTACTGCTTTCTTGTGGTTACTTGTTCACAGATATCCTTGCATGGCAATTGCAACTGTACAGTGGACTTTATTTTAATTACTTCTTCTCTAGTGAGTTACATTGTGTAGAGAGGCAGGAGGAATATTACATCATTTGGAAGAAGGAATTAATGAAGCGTAGCACTAAAAAAGTTATTTTTAATACAACCAAAAGAACATTGTCTTGCAGGTGTGCACACCAACAAAGGAGTGGTATCTTTCCCCAAGTGTACATTCAGCAAAGGAGGAGGCAAATGTATTGGTCAAAACTCAGAAATGGTCCTGCAAATTAAGACTGGTCACCAGCTTTCCTTGCTGCCAGCTGCATGCTGTAGTAACTAACTAGCAGTCACTCTTCTCCTGCTTGTTCTACATCTAGCTGTTTTTTCTTTTGTTCTTTGTTTCTAAGGCTGTCACTCAGCACCTATCAAAAGCTTACCTAAAAAATACTTGTGAAGAATTAGGCTTTTCATGCAGATAAAACACTTTAACTGAAAGGGTAGAAGGTATTTCTTCTTGAAAAAGATCAGTGTGTGAAATAGATCATTATGATCAGCTTCTGTAGCGTTAGGTATTGATGCTCTTTCTGGGATTGAAGTGTGGCTGTGGAAGTTTTAAACAATGGGTTGCATAGACATTTGTCAGGCATGAGTGAGGAGAAGGTGATCGTGCCTTGAAGAAATGGAATAGACCAGGCAGCCTCTACAGATCTGCCCTGTGCTTTTATTCTGTACCAACTAAACTTTTTCAGACTACATTACAGGTAGGGCATTAGATTGATTTCCTATGAAAATGTAAATTGTTTATATTTAACATATAACATATGTTATATGTTAAATTGATTAATTTTAACCTTTATTTGAAAAGGTCTTATCACAAGTGCTTTATTATGTACTTTTTGAAATGTGTAACTAATAGAAATTCACACAGCATCTCCAGAACATTTCTGATTTCAAAAGATTTATTCTTGCATGGTGCTGAATATACAGAAGCATCCATTGATGTTAGCAGTTTGACTCTTGATCTGCCTTCTCACAGCATTTGGTTATTGTACAATATTTAACCTCTTAGAATTAGTGTTGCTTCCTTGACCAATCTTGGCCAAATAACTTGAACAGAAGCACATCCAGTTGCCCTGGGTTTGGTGCACCATATGTAAGGGAATGAATAGCAGCTCTAACACAAACATATATTTGGGAGTGGTAAGAAACCAAAGCACTGGTTGTTGCTGGTCCTGAGAGTAAACATACACCAACCCAGTAATAGTGATGGCAGCCCTGACAAGTAAGACTAATTGTGTAATCTATATTCTGCCATTGCCAGATCCGGCTCTCCTTGTTTCTCTGCAGATGGACGACAACCTTCGTAGGAGTCCTCAGCATCCCCCTCGTAAGCTCACAACGCTCAAGCTTGCTGCAGGTGGAGAAGAAAGCAGTCCAGCGAGTCGTTTATCACCCTGACACCTCTTGATGCCCATACACATGCGTTTTGTAACTCAACTGAGTGCCACAGTAAATTTTTTTCACATGAATGTTTTGCAAGGGAAGAATCCTTTAATGGGTACAAGTAGAGAAGAAATAGAGCTTTACAATCTTCTGTCTACCTGTTGTTTTAAGAAATTGCATAAATCAGGCTGGCCACGCACTAAGCTGAAGCTAAGCTAAGCTAAACAAAGCTTATTACTGTGGATGTTAACATGATTTTGTACAGTATATTTTTGCCTTTAGCCTAGCAGAAATGTTTACCTTAATTTAAAAATCTGCTTATGGAATGTTCAGTTATTTTATTTTGCGGGTTTCAATTTTACTGTAATCATGTTACTGTATGTGAGTGAGTATACTCTTTGTCTGAAAAGGACAAAGTCCAGTTGCAAAGTCTGAAAAGACAAAATGTTGCCATTCATGGCAGCTGAGAAATGAAAAAAATGGCAGGAAGGTAAATATTTTTATTGTGCTTTAATGAACTTGGGATTTGTATTTTATGATTGTTTCTTTGAAAATTTGTCGTGGTGTACTTCGAAGGGGATTATTGAAAAGCATGTGCGCTAAATGGGGATTAAAATGATGCACAGTGCTAACATTTCACAGTACCTCGTATTAGTCCTTTGTGAAACAGGCTTAACCTGTGCACTGGGTAACACCACATGCTGCAAAACTGTTAAGTCAAAATCACAGAAAACTTGTAGTGGATGGAGAAGTTTGATTAGTTGCTGTCAGGACGAGACTTGACTAGCAAATGTACTGCATCTATGGATTGAAAGGGACTGGTTAGGGCTTTGTAAGAAAGCTGATGTAGACTTTTAAATGTGTCACAAATGCCTCTTAATTAGTTTCGTCTTATTTTATAATAAGCACTACAGTTCATTCAAAAATTAAAATTGTTGAAAAAGATTTTTTTTATGGTCTATTAGTTCAGATAACTCTCTTTGCAAACCGTGGTATATTGCGGGGCATATTTCTTTCAGTTACATTTTCCATTTAACAGCAGCCTTGCCAGTTCAGAGACCCAAGCAATTCTGTTAAAAGAGAGATGCTGTAATTTTTACTGGCAAAGTACTGGCAGATGCTTCATGAGTAGGTGTAAAGAGAATTAGACAAGGAGATTGGCCAAAATGGCAGTACTTGGGATACAGAATTCTGAGAGCTGTATATGTGGGATAACTGTTCGGGTGGCGGGGAGTTGTTTTCCTGGCCAAATTGAAATAGTCTTTCAGTTTCCCTTCAGCTACTAGTCATGTTTGAGATACACAGATAAATTACTTTCTGTTTGTAAAGACAAGAGGATAGATTGTGTACTTATTGTACCTTTGGACTTGGCATGTAAGGAATGTAATATCTTTAACATTTCTTAATTGAAATGTTGAGTTTCTAAGGAGCACTTTAAAATAGTGTTTAAGCTTCATGCTCTTACTGGAATATTTGTTTCGGTGATTTGAAATTAATTTAGCTCATATTCATGATAACTGTATAGACTGACAGTCCATTACATGCAAAAGTAATTTAAATGTTTAAAATTCGTACTGCCTGTACCTTGACAAGGTTTACGTGAGATCTAGTCACATAGCTTTCCAGAGCTTTTCTTTTACAAACACGGCTATGGAGAATATGCCTTAGATTGTCACTTTTGTGAATACATACACTCAGCCTGTGAAATCTCTTTGTAAAAAGGGTTGTTATTCCAAGATTAAAATTCCGGCTTTTTAGTGGAATTTTGGTAGAGTTTTTTGTGGAATATGTGTTGGGTATTTTGAGTGGGTTTTCTTCCTTGTAATAAAAGGGTTTATCTTGTCCATTAAAAAACCCCAAAAACCCTGCTGACTGCTAGTACAAGAAATTGAAGCAACTTAACATATCCATGAGATCAGGTTTTGAATTTTTACCCCACCTCTTCAGTACCAGTCCTTTCTTTCAATACAACTGCTTTTGGGAAGGGGGTAATGAGGAGGCACACATTTACTGATCTTACTAAATGTGAGCTTTGGGCTGCATGACACTAAAATACTGGTAAACCAGTGCTCGAAGAACTTCATTCACTTGATGGCAGAGGACAACAGGGCTGGAGATCACAGTGAACATCACCTGCAGTCATGCATACCATCCAAGGCAACCAGTGAGATTGTGCAGCCAAACACTTTCTTATTTTACTTTCTATCCAAGATGAATTCAAACCCACACTCCTTTATGTGGGCAATGTCATCCCTGGCCTGTTAACTCAGGCTTGCCCCTTAGCTTACTGTCATATTTTGTGTGTCTGATTTCTGAAGCTGGGAGGTGAATGCTGTCCAGGGTGGGGTCAATTTGAGTAACTCTGCATCTGAAGTAGTCAAAGCTGCTTCTCTGGCTAGGGGAGAGGATGGGATCGAGGTGCGATTTGTCTCCTTAGAGCAGATACCGAAGAACTGAGTCCTGGACATGTGCTGTGTCTGCTGTGTGCAAAGGAAGCCCTGGCTGCCTGATTCATAACATAAGATGAGAACCTGCTATAGTGGTTGACTTTTCCTCCACTGCCTGTGCTGGTGCGTGGTCTGAAACACAAGGGGTCAGGCAGCCTTCTGCCCAGGCAGCAGTGGTGTGGCCTTGGAACCACTGTTTGGAATCTGCTTCCTGTGCAGAGCACTGGCTGCTGTGGCTGCTGCAGCTCTGCAGTCTCTGAATGCTTCAGTTTCACATGTTCACTTCTGGCTTCTGGTGCACATACATACCATGTGCAAGTGTGGGATATAGCACTGAGTTTCCAGGGCCTTGCTGCTACCAGGGCAGCTGATGAGCCTCGTCCTCCTTGCCCTCCCCCTGGAAAGGTGGTGGCTAGGAACAGATAATACCTTGAAACCAGCATTTCTAGCTGCCAGTTGTAAGTGGAGTGTACCGCTTTGGCAGGTTGCCAAACCCTGGAATTTAACGCCCTTGCTCCCAGGCAGTTTTCTGGTGAAAGCTGTATGTAGATATCCTTAGGGCTATTTTGTGGTTTTCTGTGTCACCTGGTGGTAGGAATACATATATTCCAGAAGAAATGTAATTAAGAAGGTTACAAATTAATAGCTACAAATATGTTCTATTTAACATTTCCAAGACTGCTTTAAAAATGTCTGCCCCTCCCTTCCCATTCTCCTCTCTCCCCCCTCCCCTCCCCATTCTGAAAATACTGTTACATTAGGTTTTATATGCACTTATACATTCATGATGTCACAACACTTTTTTATGCTAATGTGGCATAGCACTCCATTAAGAAGAAAACACCCTATTTGATTCCTGTTTAAAATGGTTTGCAGTCTCCCTTGAGTAGGTTTCTTTTGCTTGGTATGATTCTTGGCATTACAGCAGCAGGAACCATTCATAGTGTGGTTTGGTTTTTTATTTCATGCAGAAAGGCAGAGCAGCTTTATATGTTAGCTTGACAAACTATGCTGTTGCTTAAAAATCTGGATGGTCTGTGCAATTGGCAACAAGCTGTCCTAAGTGGTTGATCCTAGGCATGTTTCTTGGTGAGAGGCTATTCCCCATGCCCAGCCACTTGCCAGGCATATGGTACGTGATATCTGGCCTAGAGGCCTCTCAGTGTCTCTGCTGTTCTGCATCTATGTGAGACCCAGCAATGCCAGGATAAAGGTGATGAGGGGCTTAATGCTCCTGCAGTGCCTTGTGTCCTGGTCTGGGCAGCAGACTCTGTGGTCTCCTCCTCACCCAACAGAGACCTGCCCAGCAATGGGAAGGGCCAGGAGCAGCCTGTTTCTGGAGTTGAGTTCTGTATCAGAGGTAGCTGCCAGGATGGCAAGTGAGTTTTTTACACTGTCCCAGGGATGTGTTAAAGCAAAGAAGGGGAAAACTACATCCAGGGTTTCTGTGCTATTCTGGTTTGCTGTTTGTGCCTGGAGCAAAGGTCCCAGGAACAGATCCCAGCTCCCTAAAGATACCAGATCAGGTTGGAATGAGAATCTGGGAAGGAAAAGGAAAGGTGATCAAGGGAGAAGCATCAGGGGCATCTGTTTTCACCCTCAATGACTTCATGTCAGAGTTTTATGAGTATCATGGTATTTGGGAATGAAAGACTTTCATGAGCTACAATATACTGCTCTTGTGGGCAAAATGTGGGTGCAATCCAGTGTCTACAAGTTCGGTAAAGAAAAAAAACAAATTATTTGAAATATGCTAAGTCAGTCAGCCTCAGTGCAGGACCAAGTGAGCAAGGTTTACCGTGTTTCATTAAAAGTTAAGCTGAGACCAGGAATCACTGGACTTCCAGAGCAGGTAAGAGCTTGCAGTAAATCAGCCCATGGCACAAGGATGTTCCTCAGTGCTGTTCACTTCCCTTTTGTTCATTTCGCTTTAAAATCACATGAGTTTTATTCATCATGAATGTCAATGTTCCAAATTTGTACATGTTCAAGTGCTGCATGTGGGTTCTGTTGGTGATTTACTGTTATCAAAATACAGAATGTGGTCCTTCATTTAAGCCCTCAGTGCATAGAAATTATATGCCTTGAGTATCAAGCAGCTCATTAAGTAGAAGCAATCCTTGTGCAAACATTCGGTGCTCAAATCAAATTTACCAAGCCATTTTGACAAGGGCAGCAGGCAGCCTGCCAACTCACACAGACACCTCGCAGTTTTTGTTTTCAGGAACAGAGAGGTGAGAGAGGGAGAGCGCAAACAAGAAAGTGGAAGTCTCTGCAAAGCTCTGGCTTACCCAAAGCAACCTTCAAGTGGTGGAGGTGGAGTCCATCCTTGCTTGCTGTGGCGAAAAGAAACATACACTGAGCATATAGTGGGCTATGTATGTTCAGGATTTCAGAGGGAGTTTTGCTCTGAGTTGCAACCACTAGTGAGAGACATCTGTGAAAATCCCTTCAGTAGTATGTTACAACTTGTCGTGGTTTGACACTGGTTGAAATACCAGGCATCTACAAAAACTTCATTCACTCTCCTCTGCTATAGTTGAGCAGAGGAGAGGAAAAAAATGGAGGGCTCATGAGCTGAGATAAGGATTAGGAGAAAACACTAAGGGCAAAACATGCTCAAATTTAAAAGGTATAAAGAAAAAATTATTATTAACAGAATTAAAAGAGGGTAAGGAGAACTAAAACCTTTAGAACACTTTTTCTTCTCAGCCCTTCCCTCTTTCCGACTGACAATGCAGAGAGACAAAACATGGGGTTTTCTAGTCAGTTTGTCACTTCTAATTTTCTTCTGTTCATTCAGGGAAAAAGGGTCTTTCTTCTGTTGTACTGTGGGGTTCCCCCATGGAAGACAGTTCTCTGTGAACTTCTCGACCTTGGTTCTCTTCCCACGAGCAGCAGCCCTGCCGAGTCCTCTGAAAACATGAATCCTTCTCACAGGCAAAAACTTCCCAAAACTATTGCCTGTGAGTCACTCGTCCACGTGAGTGGAGCAGAATTTTATAGCTCCTTTAGGCATCCACTTTTCGTGTGCGTGGACCTCTGCATTTCTCTCGTGGACCCAGTGAGCTGCAGGGAGATAGCTTACTGAACTACAGTCTTTTACCAGTTTGCAGAAGAAAATTTCAGGTCTGGCATTTGGAGCACTTCCTCTCTCTCTTTCTTTACTGACCTCAGTGCTGCCATGTTGGTTCTCCTCATGTGTCTTCACCTTTTCCTGTTCTCTGACTTGGAAGAAAATTGTTGTGCAGGTACTACTGCCTCAAAGTTCTATCAATTGAAAAGTTTCTATGGGCTTTCACAGCATTGAAAGGTTGATCTCATCCGGGCTCCTCACCGAGGAGTCGCTTGCCATGGTTCCGCAGTGCGCAGTGCTAGCTGCCATGGCACCAGAGCCATTCTATTGCCTGCAGGGTGCCAAAAAGGAGAAGCCACTGTCCTGCCCCTGCCCTTCTGCCTGCGGTGTGGCTGGCTAAATGCAGCCAGACAGGCAGGGCTCGCCGGCTGCATTGCCACGCTGGCCACATGGCCACTTGCTGCACCTCCCCGCCCCTTGGAAGAACTGCACGCGGTTTTGATTTCCTTCTTAAATATGTCATCACGGAGGCATTACCAACTTCTCTAATTGGCTTAGCAGTGTGTCTGTTCTCAGACCCAGCCAAGGATCGGCTTTTCCAGGCTTTTCCAGGCATGGAGGAAGCTTCTAGCAGCTTCTCACAGAAAATCACTGCCATGGCTGGGTTCTTCCCTCCCCACCAGAAACCAAGCCATGCAAAACTGACACACAACTGCTCAGCAGCAGCCACGGTAAGAGGAAGAGCTGCAGCACCTCCATGGCCAGTGACACATGTCCTGCTGAAACCTGCTGTTGGAAAAAGCTGATTTTTTACACCTACATGTTCTACAAAGAAATGTAGTGATTTGGACAGGAAGGATTGCTCATACCCAGATAGAAATTTGGAGATGGGGGAAAGGAACTGATGGATACAGAACAGGCACAAATTCTCCTGGAATAGCTGATACTCTGTGATTACGTGGGAAAGGGATTTCAGCTCTCTGCTCTGAATTAAGGGAGGTGGGAACTCATTTTGGCTGCTCCACAGCTCTTGGCAAGTGTCTGAGCCAGTGGATTAGTAGCTTCTCTGCAGTGGGCAGAGGTACCTTATTTTTCACAAAAACCCCTGAAAGGTCCTGTTTCCTTGGTGCAGGATATGAAAACTCAGAAATTCCCTTGGCTTCCATGGGGTAAGAAAGCAGTTTCCCATCTGTTCTGTTTGCTTTCTTAGCAGCACACAAGGATTATTCTGTTTATCTGATGTCCTTATTTTAGCTGAGCCAGGTAGCTGTCATCACAGAGGGAAGACAAAGTGTTGAAATGGCGTTGGCAATCAGTGGCACCCAGTGCAGAGAACATAGCAATGGAGTGACATGCTCAAAAGGACTGAAGCAGGCAGAATACTTATTTATTTATTCCCAAAGAGTATTTTGTGGGAGGCACCGTATCTACTAGATACTACCTCCAGCAATGGGCAGTTGTGACAGCAATCCCCAAGGGCTCTGTGCTGCTTGCAGCCCTGATCAGTAGATAAAAATTTCTACCAGAGACTCCAGAGAGAACTGGGGCAGCTGAAATGACAGTCCCCTGGTGAAAGACAGTGGGCACTACCCACGTTTCTCCTCAAATTATCAGCTCAGCTTTCTCTTGGGTCAGCCTCAGATCACACTTAGCTATGCTTCTGTCAGTTTGGTGTAGAAGGCTCCTGACTTACGTTGGTGTTTCTTGATGCTGGCATTGTGCCAGTTTGCTCTCCTGCAGTCCCACCAGATGGAGGAAGACTGAACCTGAAGTTGCCAGCTGTCCGTATAATTGCTCATCGTGCTTAGTTTGGGAAGTTTCAACACGTTAGGATGTTACCATTCCTGGTGTTACAGCTTTTGTCCTGGGATTTAATAACCAGTTGGTACCAAGAGACAAGACAAATAAATATGAATGCCCTTTCTTGGGGCATCAGAAATTCACCCATAGCTGTGACAAGGATTGACTGTGAAACAAGCCTGATGCACAGCTTAAATGAGGGAAGCTGTGATATTAGTGACAGAAAAGTGGGGGTGGAAGTCTCTTTTTCTAACCTGTATAGTTCATTAAGGAAAACAGTTGAAGGGAAGCCTGTGGCAATTTTAGGGCCTTTTGTTCAATGTTTAGGGTAGAGTTTGTCCAGAGTATTTGCTCACTGTGTTTTCCCTTTTATCAAGAAAATGTCAGTTCTCTGTGCTTCTTTCCTGGGTTTCTGAGTGGGCCAGATTCCTGGAATGAAGCTCCTGGTTGCTGTCTGACTCATCCGGTTGCAGGAGAGGTGGGTGTTCCTGAGAAATACAAGGGGCTTGTTTCCAGAGCTGGTTAAAGCACTTGCCCAGTTTCTAAAGTGATTTGTAGTCTGGAAAATCTTTGCGAGCATGAGGTTGCTGTTTTATCTGGCAAAGTAAAGGAGGATTTCCTTACCTCCTTCACAATAAGGGCATGTGCTTGTAGAAAAGTCCTGCCTTCATCTGTATAACACTGCATTTTCCACTCTCAAGTTTTTAATTCACATTTCTGGTACACAGAATTCTTGTATTCTGTTCTTTTCTTGTGCTTCTCAACGTCTGACATATAGAGAAAACAGTTTTGAGAGGTTCTTTGTTCACCATTAAGAAAATTGTCCATTGTCACAGAGGGAATATCTTAGTTCCTGAATCACAAGTTGTATTCTTGGAGAAAGAAACAGTAAGTGCCAGAATGACATCTGCTCCCTGAATTGTCAGGCTATTTGAAGGGTTTTCGACAGCCTTAAAGCCTGCATTGCTTCACTGCATCTGCTGATCTGTTAGAGCTATTATTGAAATAGTATATTGCCATAAATGGGACAGTACAAAACAAAACCAGATCACTTTTCTTCCAAAAGCTATTTGAACAAAATAAAATAGGCCATGCTTTCAGAAATTACCACAGGATGTAAACCATCTGATTTTCATTGAGCAATTAGCTGCCAGTTCTGAATAGTAATGATAGCCTTTTCATTATTTTTCAGTCAGTTTAGTGTGGCCTGAAGTTTTAATAACTCTGCTGTGTGTTTTCAGCTTCAGTAACACTTCCTTTAGTTGTAGATTTTAATGGATGTCTTCCTGAAACTTGATTTGAGATAATCCCTACAAAAAAGTTAGGTAATTCTTCATATGAAGCTGACACACCCTGGAAAGAACTGATACACAGTAATTTTGATTTTATATGGGTGAATTTAGATTGCCTACTTGTTTCTTCTGACTACATTTGATGGCAGATTTATTAATGTACTCCCACTTTTTCCTCTCCATGTTTTTACTAAATCCATTTTTTCTGGTGCATTTTTGCAGAAGCTTCCAATGCTTGCACAGGTCAAACACCAACACTGAATAGATGAGATGTGTCAGGCTTGGCCTGACACAAGCACTTCTATTGCATGTGCTCCTCTGCTCTTCATCCTTTTCCAGGCCCTTCCCAGTTATTTGCTAGCTGAATTCTGCAAGAAATTTCTGGTGACTTCAGGTACAGCCACAGTGCTTGGTGTAGATGTTGGAAGGGTGTTTCCTTTTGGAAGGAAAACAGGGTATGTTCCTAGGATCTCCTGTGCCATAAGAATGAGGATATAGTGAACTAAGTATTTTGGCAAAGACATGCGTGCATTTCTCTTGTTTAACTCACAGAACAAAATAACTGATCAGTGGCAAACCTGGAGGAAAGCTTTTTCAAAAGAACAATATTATTTTGGGGGGCCTGAAGATTAAAATACTGTTCTTGAAAAACAGTATGCATTTAGGACTTACCTAAATTGTTTCTTACTGTGTTTTAGTATCTCCTCAGTCATGCACTTGTACAGTGAAGCAAGACAAAGAGTCTTTGGTGCTCAGATAAAAGCACCAAAGGGTGAGATGGTGAGAGGGTGAGATGAGGATTTTATTTCCGTTGGTAACATCAGACTTGGAAGCTCTGCATAACAAAATCCCAGCCTGATGTGCAGCTGCATCACCTCTTGAGACTGACCCCCAAGGTGCCCTTGGAGACTCCAGCTGCTGCTAGGATCACTTTATCCATCCATCAAAAGTGAAAACAAAGGAGTTTTTGCAGTTCACAATATTACTCCTCAAAAGTCACAGGACAAGAGCTGAAGAAGGAGACTGTACTGGGGAGCAGGAGTCAAAGAAAGACTTGGAACAGCAAGCAATATGTCCAGGAATATAAAGAAGGGATCCTGCATGGGAGCCTGTTAGTGTGTTCATCGCCTACAGCAGTCTGTAATCCCATCGCCTGATTTTGCCAAGGTGCTCTATAGCACCTCATGCTCGAAGTGCATTTTTTTACAAGTACTTTGGTACAAGACAAAGGTACTCAGAGAACCAGAAAGAAGAGTGAAATTTTGGTTGATTCATTGAAAGAGCCAGCAGGTCATGTGTTTTCTTTTTGTTGATTTTTTCACCCTAGAAGATTTAAGACTGAGAATTTCCTGGGGCTTTTGACAAAATGATAGAGTAAAAAAGAATAAAAAGACAATAATTATTTCTTGATAGAAGCTTTTTTTTCTTGTTGCTTCCTAATGATTTAGTACTCACCCTTTGAATTTCTTTGAACAACATTAGCTGTTTAGGGCATGAGTGCATTTTGTTTTCCTTCCTTTCCAAACTTTTCTTCATTGAAAACGCTCTTCCTGGGGAGTCAAAGATATGAGGCAGAGCTGTGGGTTTTTCCAAAAGGTATTTTAAAGCCTTTAGGTCTCTGGAAAGAAGAGCAGAACTTCAGTAGCTGTGGAAGTGCCAATTTGATGATGCCTTGTCACCACAATTAGTCTCAATTCTCAGCAGACCTTGAAGAGAGTGATTGCAGATTTTTCCAGGAAATGAAATGCTGGCTGTCACACTACAAGCAGCAAATGCACTTCAATTCTCTTCAGATTCCAGAAGTCAAGTTCTCTGTCATATTAAAATTCAATACATATTAAACTAAGACATATTACATGTCAATGAGGTCAACTGATCAAGTCCTGGGTTTTGTGTCCTAAAAGTAAAATAGTGTCACTCTGTTTCAGTACTGACTCTGAAAAAAGACTTTTTTACTCTTGAATCACTAACCCTACAGATAACCAGAGGACATGCTGTAGCTAGTAGCACCTGTGGCTTAGTTTGAAAATGCAATGTAAAGGTTGTGTAACAAAGCCTGTTTGCAGCCTAGAGCACATTACATTACTTGTCCCCAAGTTCCAAACTTAAAACTTCATTTATAGCATGGATGTGCTTAGCTAATAGCATTTATTTGACATGAAATCTTTTCCTCCAAGCCAGTATTCCTACAGACTAATGGAACAGAACCTATTCCTTATACTTCATGAGTCGTAGTGATTTCTGAGCTGATATGTTTGAGCTATTAAATGAGTCATTATGCTGATTTTAACGGCTTTTCATATTTTCAGATATCAAGAGGAAGCTATGGAAATATTTCACCTGCAAGAAAGAGTGTGCTACACTCATTAGACTTTTCACTTTGGATAAGCAAGAAAGAAAATTATTAGACTGCATATTCTATTGATTGTTGATGTCTACTGAAGTACAGCCCTTGATGAACTTAAAAAATACATCTAGAAATCAAACATACACAGAAATCATAAAACAAAGATAGACCTTCTTATTGATTTGCACATCAGATGTAGTTACAGAAGACAGAGTTTTATTTTCTGTATCAATTTGAGCTTTGTAAATCTTGACCAGAATCTCTTTCACACTGTCTTGCTCAAAGAAAGAAAGAGCAGATATATAATGTTTAATTCTTGTTGGACAAAAGCAAGACCACGAAAGATACCTTTTCAGTTGCCCTAAGACTACACAAGTAAAACCTTCCCATTACTTTTGCCTCTATGTTAAGGGATCAGCATCAACAAAAAACACACTCCATATAGAGTACTCCTCATCAAAAGCTGCCATAAGAGCCTTTCACACCTGCAAGGTAAAATGAAAAAAAAAATTTATTTTGCTAGCCACTGGTACTGATGAATAACCTAACGTGAATGTTAAAGTCTCTGCTCTAGACATGGAACTCTCATCTGTATCATCTCTTTAGCTATAATATTAACTACTGTGAAGGAGAATGTAGTACGTTCATAAAACTGTATTGCCTTAGGCTTTTCTCCCCGTACTTACTGCTAAGTTAATTGACGCATTTGGCTGTGGCTAGCAGGAGCTGATCATGCTATAAATGTTTGCAGCATGCAGGGTACCTAGTCCTCTTTGAACTGGTTATAAAATTTGGATAGTAAATCATCTGCTCCTGGTGTTTTCCTAGGGTGCAAATGGGATCCAGGGAAAACAGAATGTATTGGTAACCATAAATCAGATGTCATAATGGTGATCAGACTCCGGTTCCCTCTAATAGCTTCAGAGTCTTCAAATTTGAATCACTTAAACACGTGATGCCAGTAACATGCATGCAGAAAGTAATTAAGCTGAAAAAATAACGTGGTTCATTAGAGCTGGAGTTTCTGTTCATGAGCAGCAGTTGGACAGCACTGCTTTATGTGGACTAATTATTGTGCTCCTCCAAGAAAGGACATCACAGAAATTTCTCAGAAAATGGAATATTTTTGAGACCTCATCAGTTAAAGTGAAAGTTTCCATCTGAGCAGGAACTTAGTGTGTTGTGGCACCACTTGCAGCCCCTTGGCCCTAGAAGCAGCTTGGATCTGCCTGTTATAGAGCATTTTCAGAAGGAAGAAAAGAACAGTGTATGTTTGGCTCAGCATGACTTCTCCCTCATTGCCTTCGTGTGCCTTCGGTTGCTGGGGATTTATAAATCAAATTAGGATGGTGGTGATGGGAGCAGGCTGTGACAGGGGCAAGGAAGTCAGGCTCAGGGCTGGCTGAAGGGAGGCTCTGTAGCAGGATGCCCAGGTTCTGGCAAAAAGGAGGAAGAGGCCCCTGGGTGGAGTGTCTGCCTGCTGTGTTGTCTCCAGGTGGGGACCATTCTTTGCTGGGTCTTTTCAAAGAGTACCCAAGGCCTGGGCATGGCCTGCAGCTAGAGCAGCAACACAGTGATACCACTCTGCCTGATCTGGATATTCTGGATCACTGTCTTTCTCCCAGGCTTGAGGTCATGGTCTGCAGCATCTCAGACCCTGGCATACAGCATCCCCACAGTATTGTCCAGAAGAGTCTGCTGGAGCTCTTCAAAAGGGCAGGCTTTTCCCAGAACCTTTTTAGGGTTTGATACACAGAGCAGAGAAGAGAGGGTGAGGTGAGGATTTTATTTCTGTTAGTAACATCAGACTTGGAAGCTCTGCATAACAAAATCTTGGTTTAAGTGTTACACAATTAGAGCACTGATAAGTCTTCACAATGCTGGGAGAACCTGGGAGGTATGCATATGGTACGTTATTCACCACAACAGTTTATTTGAGTGTGTAACATATGCCAAGCAAGATGACATCAGATCTCAAGAATCTACATTGCACATTGCTGAGCTGATAATCATGACAGTTGTGGAAAGTGGGAGGAAAAGGATAAATGCAGTTTTGAGCAGAGGGTGACAAAATTATTTCAACAACTGGAGTATAAGAGAGGAAAAAAGTTTACTTGTGGAGTGAGGCAACTTGAGTAGCCAAGAAGGAGTCAGTCCTCTTGGGGTGTCAGAAAACTACAGGCATCTAGGATGGAGTTTTGCAGAGACTGAGTTTGTTTTCAGTGAAGAGAGATATAATTTGTGAGAGATATAATTTTATATTTGTGCATAAGTACAAATAACCTTTTCAAGAACTAAACACTTAGTCATGTGTTGGACTTACTATAGATTTCTGTCATGAGCTGCTGGTATATTGAGTAGGGTACTCTAAGCCCCACACTAGGTTTTACAATGAAATATTCTCCAGTTTTGCTGGCTTGCTCCCTTCGGCATGGGTTTATTCATCACTGCAACTCTAGTAGTAATGGTAATAGCTTCCACTGAAGTGGATCCAAGTATATGCTACTTAACATCCTTTCACCCACCACTGGGTGTGAAATAAAGGAATTGTTCAAGTGTATGAAGTAGCTATTAAAGTCAGATTTGAACATGAAATGAAAAATCATTCTGTAGCCAACTGAAACAGCATGGAAAATTTGCAGAGATAGATGGTAACTGCCTGAATTGGAATCCATCCAGCAAATCCAAGCTAGCATCCTGATGCAAAAGCCTTACTAGACACTCACTCCTACACAAAGGCACTCCTGAAATGGGAATAGCAGTAAGCAATGAGGACTTCTCTTTAATGCCTCATGTCAAAAACAGCACTGCTTGTAGCACACTCCAGTTAATGTTCTTTTAAAGCAGACTTTGCTTAGTCAGCCAGTGCCATCACAAGTTGCAGCATGTACGTCATCCTTGGAGGGCTGTCATCCATACTGAAGCCCTGCTTCATTTGCAAGACATGACAAGTGACGGGGTGTTTGCCACTGACGTAAGTTTTACTGCCTTGCACAGATATAGTACAGCTGCAATAGTTTGAAGCTCCAGCAGCTCCTGGTCTGGAGAGAGGCTAGGGGCAGGCACTGCCTTGAGGCAGCACTGTTGTGGTGTCTGCGTGTGGCAGCCACAGCGGGACACACATGTAACATGATGTCCAAAAGGCAGCACAGAACTCCTTAGGCAGCTGTGCTCTGACGCTCACTAAACACTGAGTTTTTCCTTTTCCTGGAGCAATTCTGGCAGGTGGGAGTGAACCCATCACAGAACCATTTCAAAGTGTAACTCTTCATCCCAATACTCATCACATTAGGCATCCTTTGGCATAACACTCATCACATTACTCCCTGGGAACCAGGAAGACCAAAATGAACCTGGGCTTTCCTCACACTGGAATGCTGAACATAGTCTCAGATACTGTCTTCATGACAGCAGTGGAATACCCAGACGGTGAAACTTCTGGATCAGCATGTCCATGTCTGGCCTGCTAACCCTCTGAGATGGCACTGAGTATACAGGTAAGTTCCTTCCTGATGCAGAGATTTTTTAAAGATACTATCACAGTTTCATCTCACCTCTGTTCTAATTTTCATCTCCAATTGACAGTGGAGATGTCTAGATGACACCCATGGTAGCTTGCACAGCCCTGGAAGCCCCATCCCAACCTCGCAGTGTGGCTGAAAGCCACAAGACCCACAAGATCCACTCACATAGAGTGGGAATCTGAGGTATGGTTAAGTGACTGGCAGGTAGAGGATGACCAAGGTTCCCTGTTTGGTCAATAGGCTGGGGCTGTGCACAGAGCTGCATCCCAGGCTGTGACACACTGGATGGAGTCCTTCCTGCTGCAGATCCAGGCTACCCAGGCAATGCACACCAGTGCACCTCTGTGAGACCAAGCCTCTTGTCTGCACAGCTGTTCCTCCAGAGATATGACCAGCCCTCCCTGACTCTTAGCATTTCAAAACCAGTATTACAAGCTCTGTCATTCTCATTTTTTTATCTCTGAAACTGCTGGCTAAAATGTACTAATTTCACACATTTTTGCACAGTAGAATTCCTCCTCAGAGATAAAAAACAATCTGTAACCCTTGTCTCTATTGTGCTCCATTGTCTTCCCAGTTTCCTCCCTGTAATGTTCAACCCAGGCAAATGGAAAAGACAAACCACCTCCTAGGTAGCACAGGGATAAAAAATAGACCAAGGCAAGTTTCATGTTACATTTGAGAATACTGTCTTCCCTGTGGCTGCTGGTGAGGTCCCTCGTGCCTCTGAGAGGGCAGAGAAAGTGCTGCAGCATGTGACATCTTCTCCTTAGAGGCAGCATGTCTTCCTGACTGAGATTCAGATAAACCTTTTTCTGAGCTGTTTCCAGAAAAACTCCAGTTCACCCAGGTACTGATCTAACTCTCTACTGAATTTACTGGCTGTGCCCAAAATGTTCATGGCTCAGAGCAGGGCTCTGCCTCACCATCTGGACCACCCAGTGGTATCAGAGAGTCTCAGGTCACACTTTGACTTGCAGGAGAATGTATTTCATGGTTGTCAGGTTGGGAGTTTAGGCAGATTTTATTTCACCTGATTCTCCTCAGTGATTGCTGTTCTGACTGACTGAGCAGGGATCTCCCTCTTCGCATATCGGACCTCTTCTGAGAGATCAAACAGGACCCCAGTCACCCTTTTCCACACAGAGAAATATGACCTAGTATCACTTAAGTATTTAACATTAATCTGTGAGCTTAGTGATGCTTTTTTTTGATGGGGACTTTTGGTACACAGCATCAGTAAGCTGTCACTTGGTGCATGCTCCTGGCACTCTGGGCTGAAACTCACTTCAGGCTCTGATGTGAAGTGATAAAGATCTCTGGCATGATCCTATGGACTAAAAAAGAAAGGAAAAAGAAACCATTGAGGAAAGAAATAGAGGAAGATTTTTGTCAAAAAAAACAACTTCTTGAGGAATACAGGTACTACATTCCTACTACAGTCTTTGGAAACCACAGATATTTCAGAGCAATTAGAAGTTGACAGTTGTTATTTAAATAGTAGTAGTGCTTTTCTTACATTCATGTTTCAGACAAGAAAAAATAAGCCCTGACGCTGTACCTGAAGCTGACAATACCTGGCTTTCCAGGGGCTTTTGGCAAACATTTTGAATTCCCTCTTGTCTACATGGTCTCTTCTTCATGGGACAAACTGGTTATGTGAGACAGCCTTTTGCCTCCAGGTGGAGACAGTGACTAGCTTAGTTGGGTTTTTGGTTTCTTTTTTTTTTTCCTTTCATTTTCTAGTGATTCTGGGAACAAAATATTGCTGTTATGGTGGCATTTCTACCAGTGTCTGAAAAAACAGATGTGTCATCTGAACAGGCCTGATTGTTGTATAAGCTTGCAGTATATTCTGACAAACTTTGCTTCCTTCTGTATAAAAGCATTCAGCTGTGTCCCTGCCACAAAAACACCAAACTTCTCAAACATCAGCAGCTTTTTTTTAAATTTTGGAAAGTTAATACTAGCTGAAAATGCAATCTAAGTGTTTTCATAAGTTGATCTTAAGTATATGCCTTTGCATAAACCCTTATCATTTCTCTGACAGAACTATAGGCCAGTATTCATTAGGATAAGCCTGTCTTTCCAGTCTGGTTAATTTGATGGGGCATTCAACTAAGGAAAGAAAAATATTCTTCTTTTCCAGGTCAGGATTGCTTTGGGTACAACAGCAGAGAATTTATAAACGGTGACAATAGTGAGTCCTTCAGTGGCAAAGGAAGAGGGGGTGGCAGGTCTCCTGCTGGTGTCCTGCCCTGCCTGGCTAGGATTGCTATACCCCACAGCAGCCCTTTCCCTGCACATCTTCCCCAACCCAGAGCTTCCCATCTGTTCCTACAGCAGAAATGCTCTGTCTTCATTGCCAGAAAACACCCTGAAAGCTTTGGGCTTGTCCTGCTGTTAGTGCCCTGCAGGGGCACAGTGGGATCTGGGGATCAGTGCTATGGCAATTTCACTGCCCCCACCTGTAAACCTCCCAAGGGGTCTAAATGCATTGTACTCTACATAGAAGAGAGTAAAACCTACAGTAAATTCACTGTGCTAGGCTTGACCAACTGTGGATTCAAAATATGAGCAGATGGAGAAAACCTCTGTATTTCCTTCTCATTATTTCTCACATTGTTAAAACGCTCCAGTGAAAGATAGATTAGAAGAGATGGTGACAAACATGAGATTTTAGAGATTCCCTAGTCACCATGGCTATATGACCAGCTTTCCTATCTACCTCAGCATTTAAGCACTATCACCTCCTGAGGTAGCAGGCTGCTCCATGACCCCACGGTTAAGAAATTGTGACAGTAAGAAGACACACACCTGTAAAATGTTGCCTACACTGGGCAGTGTGCTACCCTGTTGTACTAGGATTTCTCATAGACTCCATGTGCTCTGCTTCATTTGACAGCACTGTGTCTCTAGAGTTTCCCTAGAATTAAATAGGCCAAAAAGCAGCGTGAGAGTTGTTGCATACTCAAGATGCCTCAAAAAAAGGAAATACAGGCCCTTTCTTCTGGAATTTCCACTTGGCATTGTTTCTTGACTAGATGAAGCCAAAGTAAGCCACTTGGACAAAGTCAACAGCAGTTCAACATTCTCTCCCATCTTGTCAAAATACCTTTCTATTTCATCTACTGTCAGGTACAGAGTTTACATAACCTGCAGTAGCTCTGAACTTCTTGTAAGTGATACAAGGTCTGACATCATAAACTAAGTGAAGCTTTTCAAGAACCTCCTGATATCAGTTCTACCCTGGTAGAATGAAACCAGATCTGAGCAGTCTGGTAGGATCCCAGCACCTCACATGAGAAGCATGAGAAGCTGGTGAAGAGCCCCTGTTGTAGCAGTATCAATACACCATGGAAGTAGCAGTTAATACTGAGAATGGCCGAATGCGGAGACCCCAGCCTCTCCCAGCCCAGCCACCTCCAACCTGTGTAATGCAGAGGAGTCTCAAACCTGTCAGCTGTTGATAGGCAGTGCTCATAACTTGGTCTTAATGCTCATCCACTCCAGACTTGGCTATTCAAAACAGTCTGGCCTCAGAGATCCACTTCTCCTGTGTGATAGTTGTACATATGGTGAGCTGGTCTGCCTTTTGCTTTTCCAGATCTAAGCCTATTTCCTGGCTCTGCATAAGGGTGGATATATCAAAACTACACTGATGCTACAATACAGGGCAGGACTGATTTCCAGACCACTGAAGGCTTAAACCAAGGCCAAGAAACTTTCAGCCTCATCACTCAGCCAGAACTGAGGACACAGGACACCTGTTTCTTTTGGAAGGCACATTCAGATGATAACACAGGAGGTGATTTAATTATAATATTTCTCACTTCTACCCAACTCCTCAGGGGTTCAACAATAGCTTTGGAAGATCCTAGTTTTTCTTAGAATTAATCCAGCTGTAATCTGGCTGACTGTAATCTAAACTGACACAAAGGCTTCTGATCACCACCTTGTTTTCAAGGTACCTAAATAGCAGTGTGCCTCCGCTTTTTTAAAATCCAGTTCACATTCATGAGGAACAGGAAAGGAGGGAACCATTTTGACCAGTGCTGGATTTGTGTGATAAACATGATTGATAACAAATTTTGTTTGTGCATCCCCCTATCCAAAAAACTGGTCCTTAAGACCCATATCTTCTCAGTAGTTTGGGTTTGGTTTGGTTTTGTTTAGTTTTGTTTGTTTGTTTGTCTGTTTTAACCCCAGAAAAATGTGAGATATGAGGTTTGAATCTTTGCTAATGGAATACCTCCTTACAGGCTTATGGCCAATGCAGAAGTACTGGTAGTGGTTTAAACTCATGTTCAGATACTGCTTCTTCTCCTGCCCTTTAGCTGCTTGTTTCATCTTTACATGACCACTGATTCCATTATTTCTCATTGCAGGTTTTGCCTACCTTGCTGAGATCGCATCTCGGGCAATGCTTTCCTACCTGAGTTTTGTACTACAAAGGACATGCATGGGTTGACATGGGAAGGTAGGCTGCAGTTCCTACTTGCACAAGAAATGAAGTTCCCCTTGAGTGCAACAGGAGTGATCCATCAGCCCCAGGGATTAGGATTTGCTATAGCTTTTTGTAATGCCATGAAAGGACCCCAGCCTTGCAGATACTTGAGGCATTATTGCAATGAATAATATCACAGTAGGGGCATCAGTTTCTGATTAAGTGACACACAGCCCAAAATATGCGAGGGCTGGTAGTAGTATCAGAGTCATTCCATGGCAAAGAGTACCCCTCCAACAGCTGGTGCTAAGCAGCTCAAACTGTCTCAGGATACACCTTTCAACATCCCCCTCTCTTGCCTTCCAGCCAGGGGATGGGGAAGGCCTGTGCTAATTACAGGAGTTCCTCTTAGTGTTAGCAGCAATGGAATTTTCTTTGCATCAGGTTCCCCTTCATCCAGTACTTAAAAGATCCTCACTCTGGTTTACAGGATGACCTGACAAACCTATACCAATTCTATATGTTCTTAAGCAGTAAATATCTTCCATGTGGAGGAAGCAATGCCCTTGGCTTACTGAGATCATCAATGAAAAAGCTGTCACATTATCTTGCTTTGGAAGAAGCTTGTCCTTGTTCTCCACTCATTAACTGCAGTCAACATACGCAGTGTAAAAGCCTTGTGGTTTAACACAGCTATTTTAATATTGATTCAACAAATGTCAGCTGGGACTGGATCTCTGTCTAATTCATCTATTTGCCTGTCTTATCCATCTGTCTATAAATCTAGTTTGCCACGCAGACATTTCATTCCAACAGGCTCTTATTACATGCTATGGGAACAGCCTTTGCTGATTCAAGCAGAGAATAGCACTTGTGATTTCAAAAAGTGTTGCAGCTAAGAGGGCAAATCGTAGACAACAACAAAAGATCATAGATGAACCAATACCAAAACACAAGAAAAATTAAAGAACATATTTAATATTAACTTTCATATAAGAGTGAAACTGTTTTAAAAGACGAGAATGTTATATATTCCTCCTTCCTGGGATTAAAATTATTAGGCTAATATTGAAACATCAGAATAAAAAAGAGCACTTAAAATCAGTTCTGCAATAAACAGTATCAGCTCAGATATGTCCCTTTTATTTCACTTAAAGCTGTCATAATTTAATCCCAAAATATACCACACATCTTTGCACATACACATCTCTAGCATTTCTAAGTAGAAAAAGGAGCAAAATGTGCCTGTTAGTCTACAGGCTTTAATTAGCTCAGATGAGCAGTACATCCACAGGGTCATTTTAAACACACAGGAACAGTAGGTTTCTGAAAGAAGCAAACCAAGGATGACATTTGGATGAAGTCTGATGAGAACTCTCTAGGAGCTGAATAGGCTCAAGAAAGTTCATATAGCTTGTTCAGCTTCCTGCAGTTCTTACACTCATGCTGATACTAATTAATTCTCTTTGGTAGTCAATGAGAAGAGACACTGAGGTATACTTTACGAACGCTAATTCTGGAAGGTGTTCTTAAAAAGTATCTTAAAATGCTAAGCATGTCTGAATCCAGAATGGCCTTTGAGTACATAGCACACAGCAGAGGCCATGCTGGTTGCAGAGGTGGGCTTGGATGCCACTGGCATGGCAGTCACGACAACTGGGGCCTCACTGAAGAGGCTGGGTCAGCTGGCTGTGGGGAGCTGGGATATCTGCTGGATAACTGGACAGCCAGCTCAGAGCTTGTTCCTGTTCCTCCCGCCAGGAAGCTGGAATATAACTGTTAGCTGGGTAAGGAGGTCATCTCTGTGTCCGTGCCCTGCCTCCCATGGACTGTGGGGGGGCAAGCACTGAGGAGAGGCTCTCGAGCAGATCCACATTCACTGTAAACCAAAGCACCCCTTCTCCATCTGCATTACTATGCACTGTCCTCTTTTGTAACAATCCTTATGCTCAGCCAAAATGGCAGCAGCCACAAGAGAGAGAGAAGGGAAGGAAGGTGCTGAAAAGTAGTCACCCTTCCTTCTGTTCCTGGACTGAACAACTAATATTCTTTTTATTTTCTGTCACAGTGCCTCTTAGCAGCACAGATGGTAAAAAATAGCCCTGAATGCGAAGGAGTGCAAAATAAAGATATAACCATGTGGAACCTAGACAGGCTGACTGTGTGGGGTAAGCAAACAGAGTACATTTGAATACAGCTAAATGGCAAATCGTCCATTGAAGATGATAAAGCATCGTGAGGGTTTGCAGAATAAGGGAACTCATCCCAGCAGTTTGAAGGAGGACGCGGGTTCATGGCAGATAGTTAGCTAACTGTGAGCCCTCCATGGGACACGGGTGCCACAACAGCTGAAGCATGTCGTGAAAATGGGCCTGCATCCAGTTGCAAAGAAGTTGCCATGTCTGCCTTTGACATCAGTGCAAATTCCAAAGTGCTCAGAATGCCTGCTGTTCAAAAAGGGTGCTGGTGAATTAGAGGCAGAGCAGAACTAGGAATGATTAACAGATCAGAAAATATCTGCTAGTAAAGAACTGCAGGAATTCTGCCTCCATGGAAACTTTAAAATGGGGAAGGCTACTTTTCCAACTGGTCTGCTCCACCATAAGCCAAAATGAATCCAGGGTACATCTCTGCCCTAAGTTTTAGAAAAGCTCGGACTGGGTGGTCACAGCATCTCTTCTGGGTTTTGAGCCCTGAGACACTTGCTTCCTCCCTGGCCCAGCAGTCATGGAACTGCACTTCATCTGCATGCACCAGGCCTACATTTCCACCATACCACTGGGGCTTGGTCCTGGAACCTCAAGGGATCTAGACTGCAAATATGGGAAGAATCAAAAGGTTTTAGTGCCAGAATCAGATATGGCTATTATCTGTAGAAGCATGGAACTTGTTTGCTAATAAGCTCATTAATCCATAGTTCTCTGAAGATCTTGCCTTTGAAGTCAGATAAAAGCTTTTCTCTGAGGAGCCTTTCTCTTCTTATTTGGCTGCTTTTCTTCCCCAGGAGCAAAGAAGAAGCCTGTGCAGGAGTTTGGCATTTGTTGAATAGGGCGGCCAGGGCATTCCCTTGACATCCAGTGAGGGTGACAAGTGATAATTTCTGAATTCAGCCTCTGAAAGATTTACTTTGCTTAGAGGTGTTTGCTGCTGAACCTGTTCTGTGTCTGGAGGGCAGCTTGAATTGCCTCTGTAAGATAGCACTCATGCCCTTGATACTAACCCTGACACCTGGAGGGGGTCACAGGGTGGTGTCATGGGGCCCTGGGGGCAGGTGGCACGAGAATAAAGGCACGTGCATTATGGGCACTACCATTCATCTCTTCTGCATCTAGCCTTTAAGAGGAATCCATATGGATGTTTCCACGTCTTTCATCAGGATTCATTCTTACATGTTGCCAGTTCATGCTGCTGCCTTTTCATTGTGTGTTTTTGAGGATCTCTGGAGGCCAGAGAACAGCATCTTAACAGGGGTTCACTAATGGGAGTGAGACCAAAGTCTGTACCAGCCCAGGGATCCCACAGGGACCGGGCAGAGCTGCCAAGATCTGTATACTGAGAGACAGAGCCCTAACCCATGGTTGTTTGGGCAAAACTGGAGTGATGGCTTCACTTCTCCATGACAGCAAACTCAGATTTCCCTGAACGGGAGGTTTCTGGTTCTGGATTTGAGGTGTGGAAAGGAAAATACTTGCAGCACTTTGATGGGGAAGATATTATCAGTGAATATCTGATCTTTACATTGGAGTAGGGGTGGGACTGGGAGGCAAAGAGGAGAGAGAACCTCCACTATTTTTATGCATTAAAGATGCCAGGTACATATTTTCTGTCACTGTTACACAACCATCTTACATATACCTTTTTTTCTAGGTTTTTTTTAAAAACGGATGAAAGCTGCTGGTCACCACAGCTCAGCTGAGAGTCAGTTCACTATTTGGAATATATATGGACTTGGTAAAATATATTCCTCTCATGAATGGCTAATTTTTTGAAACTTAAGTTTCCTGAGTTTCCTGTATCATCTTCAAAGAAAAGCAGTTGATGCTTTCAGCATCTGTCTTAACAATCATGCTCTAGAAGTCAACTCAGAAAACAGGAAATTAAATGAATTATTAAAAAATCCTGCAGATGATTCTAGTTTTGCTTTTACAGCTAATAAAGATAATATGTTTTCATGCAAAACTACAGAATAACTATATTTCTAGAATTTTTTTGCATGTAATTTTTTTGTTTACACTCTACTCAGTGTTAGAGCCATTTTCTGTAACCTTTATTCATGGTAAAAGAAAATGGGTATGTTTCATGTAAGGTCTTTTGAACATATGTCTCACAAGGACTTCATCATGACATTCTCTCTGGAAGCTCAGCAGCTTATCAATGAGATCCTTTGAGCCCAGTGTTTAAGAAATATGCTTCTTCAGCAGAAACAGGAGCTTTTAAATAAAGACAGGCCCAGTTATGATTCCCAAAAGATTAAGGCAAGAAACCAAAAGGATAGATTTTCTTAAAGAATGAAGAAAGCTCTGCTAACAGACTGAAAGTATTACCACTCCCTGCTCCATGCCAACATTTGTTTGCTGAAAATGACCGGCATGCCTCTGCTGTGCTGGAGACAGCAGATGGCACAGTGCACCCTCCCTCAAGGGGCTGCTGGGCCATGGATGTGGAATGTGTTTTGATGCTCTCATCCCAGGCATCAGAGGCAGTCAAAGGCTTCCTACTCTGGATGAAGCTTCAGCAGAGAAGCCAGTTTTGTTGTACATAGCAAATTAATCGACTTGAAGTGTGGCTTCCTACTAGTACACTCCTCCAAATTAATTTTAGGGTGTTTTCCTGTGAAGAGACCATCCTCCTCCAGACCTGATACCTCCACGAGTATCAGGAACGTATGGCTTCTTAAAGAATATGAAATGATACTCAGTATCTTGTGAAAACAAGTACCGGTGAGATGCACAGAGTGGGGTTGCATTGTCATTAGTGTGTGACACAGGACTAAATTAAGTGAGAAAACTCGCCATATGGTCTCCTTTGAAAATCTCCACCCCCAAGCTATCCTAATACCTGCTGGCAGGTGCAGAGATTTGTTACAGAAATACGACAATTCTATTATAAAGTGGAAATATGCATGTGAAAGCAGGGGAGGAGGGAAAAAGAGCAAGGTTTAGAAGAATGGCCTGTGCTCATAGGACTTGAGTGGAAGCAATGAAACTGATCAACACAGAGGAATATAATGTTTACAGAAGGTTCAGACAGCCTGTCTGTGCACGCTGAGGTGCAAGGAGGTAACAGAAGTGTAGCCTGGTGCAGTGGCTGCGCTTCTTCCAGCTCTCCCAACAGGACAACAGACCATGGCAGCACAAATGACCAAAACTGGGAAAGGAAACAGCTGGGAAATTTGACTGCATGTCTTCCTGCTTTGGAATATGTGCTTGTGAGAATGTCAGTGGGTAGAAACAACTTACACAGAAATTTGCAAAATAAAATCCCACTCTCCTTTCACACGGTCTTTTGCTTAGTCTTCCTACACTAATATCCTACACAGACAGTAAATAACACTTTAATTTACAACTGGGATCTTCACCTAAAGGAGCCCACTCCTGAAGCTTTATTGAGAGGTACTTGCCTTTGTCAACATTAGATCTCAAAAAGAAATAACTGACAACCAATAATACCCAGAGGCCATGGGAGCTAGCTTCACCTCCAAGACATTTTGATTATCTGTTTCTAGAGAAGGATGACAGAAGGTGGGTTTAAAAAAAAGCGTATTTGCACTTTGAAAATGTCATTAGTCAAATGGCGGTCTAGACCTGCAACTGCAAACATGTAAACCAGTGCCCATTTGGGAGCTCAGAGCATACACTCCTTCTTTTTTCACCTTGTAGGAAATTATCAGAAGCAGACAGAAGGAAAACTCCCTGCTGTTTCCGACCTAGAAAGAATGCTGGGGCTGAAATACTATTGCCAAAGGTTCCAACATAAGTAGCCAGGGGGAAAAGTCAACACCCCAGCATGGACGAGTAGGAGAGAGAACAGGATGGGATAGGTTGCTGCAATAGCAAAGAAAAGATTCAACACCATAGAGCTCTGTTCCAGTGACTAATAGAAACTTCTGAATGAAGTGAGAATAAATAAAATGCTAGAAATCAAGATTTCTGCTTTATATGCCTTATTATGAGCTGGAATGTACAAAAACAAAGAGGAAACACTTACAAAGAAATGGGAACAGTGCCTAGACTTCAGAAAAATAAACAGAAATGTCTTTACTTGTATGAGGCGGGTAGTCTGAAGTAAGTAAATAGCAGTAAGCATGGTGGGAAGCTCGCCCTGAGATTTGACTTTCTCAGCCCTGAAATAAATGCAGAGCAAGCACTCTGAATTTGGGAGCAGAAGAGATGCAGCTGTGATAAGAGTCCACAAAAGATGAGATCTATCAGATCATCAAAAAACTATGAGTAACCTCACTGGAAGACAGAATAGAACAAAGCAGAGGAAATAGGTCCCAAGCAAAGGTGATCAGTGTGTTATTTCTGAGATCATTACTGAATTGCAGAACTCCTCAGGAGTGGCAGCATTTATAGCTTGGAATCTGCAATACCTTTTCATGTAAAAAAAGATCTTCTGTCCACTGGATTGTAACACAAACTTTCCCAAAGATGAATATCAACCCATGACTGGAATGGCTCAAAGTGACTTTCCTCGGTATCTGGAGGGGCACATATTTCACCTAAGATGATTCAAAACTATTGACAAGCTGCAAAGCCAAGACACATGCTAGGTCTGTATGAACTGTGTACAAATTTAGCAAGGACCAGTGAAACAGAACAAGGGTATTGTATTGCCCCTTTGGCATGAATCTTACTTCTGTGTAATATCAACGTGTCACAGGGCCTTCAGAAACTCTGCAAAGGAGTGTGATTCTCTAACACCAAGAAAGCACTGGATAGCTGTACATGTGACGTGTAGGTAAGGGAAACAATCACATCCATGATAATTCTAGTACAGCTTAACACCCAGCTAGGCTGTACTAGAATTATGTGAAACAATGCATGTCATCCAGAAAAGCCAGCACCTGTGACTGATACATGAAGGAAAGGGCACATCCAAAAAGGGTCAAACCTGAAATATCATAGCTGAAAGTGTACAAGGACAGGTGCATTCCCCCATGCAATACACTTACAGAGGAATATCATGTCTAACTTGATCTCAGACTGTTCCTTGAGGGAAGACCTAGAAACATCTGATCACATGCTGCAAGCTGTATTTGATGTATTTTCCAAGCCCGCTGACACTGCTGCAGACATCAGCAGTTTTGGTGTTGGTGGGTGCAATACAAGTTATGCAGTTGTGAGTGGAAACCTGCAGTGAGTCGTTCGGCTGGTTATCAGACACTAAAGCTTAGGAAAACAATATTTAAAAATGCAAGAAGACCTTAGTCTCACTCCTGTTTGGACAAGCATTGTCACAGAAATATGTAGAAAATCCTGTAGGATTAAAATTTCGGGTGTCTTTCAAGAAGTACAGAGTCCAATAGGAACAGAGTGAATCTTTACCTGGTCCTAAACACGACTGAACATAACTCATCAACAGCATTATGACCTTAGTGCAGGGAAGATTCTGAGAAGGCTTTCAGAGACTATAATGAGACACTTTCAGAATTCCATAGATAAAGAAAAAAAAAGTGAAAATCCTTCTGTGTGCCACATAATTAAATCTCAATGTTAGGTGAAGCTGGTGACTCGTGGGCACCATAACAGTATTTTAAACTAGCAGATCCTATTAAAGACTTCACACTGTCTTCACAAGTCTCCAGTCAACAAGTGACCAGGTGAAGAAAGTGGCTTTACTGCTGTAGCCGAGGACATTCCCCAGCCATGAGCAGGGCTCTGTTTGAGGCAGATGCTGTACAAGAGGACAAGATGCCAGTCTCCAGTCTCTGTACCCTCACCCTTGCAACAGTGTTTTGCAACCCACAGATATCAACATCTCATCTGACCAAGACCCTTTCTCTGCAGCAGAACCCTTGGGGTTTTTCCTGTCTTGTCTCCAAGGCCACAGTCTGTGCCCATTTCTACAGCCTCTATCCAAGTTCATGTTCTGTTGAATGACATGTCTGCTGAGAGGTGAAAGCTGACTCAAGGGAACTCGCAGAATGGTGTTCAGACAACCTTTCCAGGAACTGTCTTGCTTAAGAGATAGGGAACCAATGCCACGTGTCCAAAATGATCATTATCTTTATTTGGGTTGTTATGAGTCAGTTCCCATCTTTGTGATGTAGAGCAGCATTTGGGTTAAAATTTTTTAAAGCTAAAAATATTTATGTGCTATGACAGGAACTGGATCTTTAGTGGTGGTTTTTAAAGGTAACAGATATGCTAACATCCCCAAAGTGAAGACTCATGACAATTGGAAAAAATCAAAGCAGAATTAACTGCACCCATGGTTTGCAATAAAATACCATTGTGGATATTAGACATCTGCAGTCATTGTCAAGAAGCAGGACATACTATGGCTAAACTCCTCAGGAAATTCCAAATCACAGTCTTGGTAACCTCCCAGTTGTTCCACTAGTTGCCAGTTGAAAAGGCCTACGGATCTGAGAGGATATCCAGATATGAAATTGCAATTTTTATTGCTTTTAAGCCTGTAAGGTGATACATGTTTTTCTAGCATCTTGTAGTATCTGGAATTCTCACTGGTGATCTTTCTGGCAGAGCCTTTTGTGGGACATGCTTTATTTGCTGCTATATTGCCAAAGTGAACTTTCAGCTATATAAATGTGATGATGGCAGAACCTGATTTCCTGATGAATTTCTGAATCTTTTTATTATAAAATACCTTGATCATTCTGATTCTTTTTGATGTCTAGTACAAAAGCTGTTTATAGGATGTAATAAATGCAAAAAAGTTTCTTCTCCCTTACTTTTCTGACCATATCACAGAATGAGTAATGTTGCAAGAGGGTCTGTGGTCCAACCTCCCTGCTCCAGCAAAGTCATCCCAGAGCACATTTTATAGGATTGTGTCCAGACAGTTCTCCCCTCCAGTGAGGCAGACTTCACACCCTCTCTGGGCAATCTGTTCCAGAGCACAGTCACCTGCACAGTTAAGAAGTTCTTCCTCATGTTCAGGTGGAACTTCCTGAGCATCAGTGCTTGCCTCTTGTCCTGTTGCTCAACATCACTGAGAAGAGCCTGGCTCCATCCTCTTTGTATTTTTCCTTCAGGTACTGGTGCATATTGATGAGGTCCCCTCACAGTTTTACCTCCTCAAGGCTGAACAGGCCCTCTGCCTTCCCTCATAAGAGAGATGCTCCCAACCCCTCATCATCTTTGTAGCCTCTGCTGGAGCCACTCCAGGAGCTCCATGTCTCTCCTGTCCTGAGGAGCCCAGAACTGGACACAGCACTCCAGGTGAGGCCTCACCAGAGCTGAGTAGAGGGGCAGGATCACCTTCCGTGACCTGTTGGCAATGCTTTTCCTAATGCCCCCAGTATCTCACTGGCCTTTTTGGCCACCAGGACACTCTGTTGGTTCATGGACAGCTTGTTGTCCACCAGGACCCCCAGGTCCTTCTCTGCAGAGCTGCTCCCCAGCAGGTCAACCCCAGCCAGTGCTGGTGCCTGGGGTTGTTCCTCCCCAGGTGCAGGGCCCTGCATTTGCCTTTGCTGAATTTCAGGTGATTTCTCTCTGCCCATCTCTCCAACCTGCCAAGGTCCTTCTGAAGGGTTGCACAGCACTCGGAGGTGTTGGCCATTCCTCCCAGCTTTGTGTTCTCAGTGAATTTGCTGAGCAGGCATCTGCCCCTTCATCCAAGTCACAGATGAGTAAGTTAAACAGTACAGCATTGAACCTTTGGGGACACTGTCACTGACAGGCCTCCAGATAGACACTGTGCCACTATTTACGACCCTCTGGGATATGCTATTCAGACATTTCTGAATTCACCTCATTTTCTGCTCATTCTGTCCACACTTCCTGAGTTAGCATATGAGGATGTTGTGAGACACAGTATCAATAGCCTTGCTGAAGTTGAGGTTGACACTATTCACTGTTCTTCCCTCATCCATCCAGGAAGAACCTCTGCAGGTCTAACAAATATCAGCTGTCAGAAATGTCCTGTTTCTCTGTCCTTACATTTCTCCTTAACAATAAGTTCAAACCATTTCAAAGAAAAATTTGCTGTTGAAGACAAAATCTGTTTATCTTTTAGGCCTAAAGTCTACTCATCCTACTCTATTTGCCCCAACATATACTTTTCCAATACTTTCTCACCTTCTCTTTCTGATGGCTTATAAAGGTCATTGATTTCTCCCATGTTCACACCTTCTGTGTGGTATATAGACAGCCAGCACACCAGCACATTACCTTTTTAAGGTTTATGACCAGATGGGATCCAATATGGTAAGAAGCAAGGGACAAAGGCAGGAAATCCAATCAGCAACTTGTTGGTGGTTCAGGGAAGGAAATACTCCCACAAGGAGCAAACTAAGAGATGGCACAGGGCTTGAGTTTGTTGTCGTATTCCTAAAGAGGAAGGGTTGGTCAAAATGCTCTCAAAACTTGGGAAAAAAAAAAAAGGTTGAAATCTAGGCATCAAATATATGTATGTTAGTCCTAAATGCAAAACAAATACAAAATTCTAGAATACCACACTAGAATATGCTCAGCTCTAATATAAATACTAGATTTATAGTACTCACAACTAGATAATGCTAGTCTTGCCTGATGCCCTTTCTGTGGCACAGAGGTTTGGAGGAATTTCTGGTTTTCGGCTCAAGTTTTTCCCAGCTGTGCTCAGGAAACAGCTTCCCAGAATGCACACGGATATAGGAGGTGATCAGGTGAGGAGGTGGTCGTAATTTTACATATTTTGTCTCCATTAGTCTGGTGTCAGTAGCAAAGGCAGCACTAGACTAAGGCTTGTTTCTGGTTTTGGAAAGGGAAACCAAAATTCTCCTTTCCTATTCATTGCAAATTACGGCCAGAGTATTTTCTTATCATGGATGGTGAAACAGAGTTTAAAACTACAAAATAAATGGATAATAGCTAGAAACTGATTCAGCAGATAAAGTCTGCATGAACTCATTTCTCTCTTTCTGCTTTTCCCTGGTTTAGGTAGATGCAACAGAGTAAGGGCATACAACAGCAGAATCAAAGGTAGAAGAGGGTTTGCAGCAGGAGATCATCTTTCTTGGCCAAGAAAGAAAGAAAAGATCACAAAGGGGATGTGTTTTTGTGTAAGTAGGAAAAAACAAGTGAGGAAGCACCCTCCACTTCCTAAGTGCAAGGAGAGGCTCACAGTCATAGGAGACCTGTGGCTCATGCTTTGCCAGATGATAGGGGCAAGAAGATGAGCAGTTACAGGTTTCAGCAGGGGCTGTGGGAGAGTCCAATCCAATATAACAGCAATACCAGGAGTTAGGTAAAACAGAGTACTCAGAAGCTGATTAGACTAACCATTTTGGGCTAAGCATGTTTTCTGTGACACTCCCACTGCCTCACTAACCCTTCATCAGGCAGTTTCTCATTTGTTCCCTGCAGAGTCTTCTCTGATGACCACATTTAGAGAAACCTTTGTTCCCCCATCCTTGCTCAGCTATTCACTGCTTGGTAGGTGATACAGAAACATTGATACATGCACATCGGTTTTCAAAAGCAAGACCTAGCCTCATACTGTGCTGCCATGCACATGCAAACAATTATCCAGTCACATAGTTAATTAGGCCATCCAGTAGAGTTTAACCATCTTCTTTAGACTTTGAAGGAAGACTTCTGCTGGGAAGGGGATATTCCATGGTCTCTCAAACTAGTTATTCAAATGTTTTCATATGAATGCTTTTCATATGAATGCTTTTCACATGAATGCTTTTCATATGAATGCTACAAACCCAGCAACTATAATGACGCAGATGTTTGAGGCTGATACATCCCCATGCTGCTACAGAGGATCCACCTTCACTTCCCAGCATGAATTCCTAGCTCACAGTGACCTGTACTATGCATTATGAAGGTCATTTAGCAATATGTAGGAAGAAAAAATACTTTGAAGTTTTCTGCAAGCCCTGGATTATGGTCAGACTATGAACATCAGATTTCTCCACTAATATACAGACCTCTAGACTGATGGGTCATAGGAGCCCCAGTTGTGCCTGTTGCAATTACTGGCTTCCAAGAAAAAAATTAAGAGTTCTTTTCTGCAATGTCCCAGTAATGAAGAGCACAAGAAAATACATGGTAAACACATTATTCATGCGGAGAATCAGTTCTTTTGCAGTTCTGGGAAAAGAAATTCTTCTAATTTTGATGTTGGAGTCTGCAGACAATCACTCCAACATAGTTCCTTTTATCATCGTAATAATATGTTTTTCTTTCCCAGTGCTTATTTTCCTCCCCGGTAGATATGACGCATTATGCTCTTGGGTTTCTTTAAGAGCTCTTTTTTCTCTCTCTCAGTGGTAGTTTCTAAAACCATTTTTATCTAGTCCTCACTTCACTGCTTAAGCATTTGTAATGTTCTAGCATTCCAATTTTTTTAATTGAAAGCTTAGCCAATTCAATAAAGTCTGTTTGCTTCCTGTTTAAACTGATGACGTGGCAGGATTAGACTCTGATCCAGGCTGCTATGGGGTAGCTGGCTTATCTTGGTGGGAGAGCTGGAACACAATGTTAAATCTCTGCAAGAAGAAACTGTTTTAAACCCATGCAGATTCCTCACAGCGCTGTCTGCTCCAAACATCCTCCTTCCCACTGGAAAGGAAAACAGCACAGAAAGATGGTGGTGCTCATAAACTATGTGACCAGAGCAGGATTTTCTCAGAGGAGCAGCTTCTGGCTGCATAAAAATGAAACTATGAGTGTGCCCTGGCTGATACAGGATGAGGATTTCCCCCCCCTTAATCATATGTAACAGGTATAAAATATCCAGGTTTTAGTGTCTCTCCACTCATAACGGTGCTTAATGGACAAGAAAGGAGCTTTTCTGCCTGTCTTGGGCTGGAGGAAAGCTGGAAAGCTGCCATCTAAGGGAGCAGAGTCTCCAGGAACCTGCAGCACCAGGAATGTGAGGCAAACCAACACCATAAGCTGCTGATGTTCCCATTAAGCACTGTCCCATTAAGCAATATCCTTTGCTAGAAATAGCACCAATTTTAAGCATCTGCCTTTAGGAAGTATTTCAGTTAGAAATTTCAGTTTTTCCAATTTAGTGAGGAAAACAGCTGTTAAGAAGTGCCCAGTCAGTGCAACACTGAAATAAAAAAGAAGTGATGTTGGTGTGATTTAAGATGGAAAAAAACAGGTAAGGAAATAGTACACCAGAGGGTTAGCTTTTTTTTTTCCCAAGAAACGTAACAGCCTTCCCCCTCCCCCCGCAAAAAAACAAAACCAAAAAGCACAAACAACCCCAAATGAAAACACAGACAACCAACAGAAGCAGCCCACAAACTGTTTCTCCCTTATAGGAGTGTTGTGAAAGAGACTTATTAGTAAAGGGCCTGCTTTATATTGCACCAGTTCAAAGGGAGGAGCAGTTTGCTCTTTCACTGTGCTATCATTTCAGTCAGTGTCCTGTTGGAATTGTCAGTAATTTATATGAGGCAATTCATTAAGTAAAACAGTTTGGAGAAAACTCAGCATTTGGAAAAGTAAGATTATTCAAAATACAATGCACTTCAGCTCCAAATGCAATCCCTGTCTGGGTTTGTTGTCAGAAGGTATCCAAGGCAGAGAAGCTGTACTGATATTTGTCATGATGCTCAAGCCTGGATCTGATCCTCAGAGCACTCACTGTTATCACTTGAAGGCTTAGCTCAGTTCTCTGTTTTTGTTTATTCTGCTCTTCTGAACCATCTGATATCCTAAGACTTGAACTGAGTGAATAAAGTGAAGGAAAATATTTTTCTTTCAAGTATTCTCACGAATCTCAAGCTGACTTCTAAACTCCAGTGTGGTATTGGGTAGCTAAAGTACCTAGTACCCAGCCTAAGCTATCTGGCAGATTGATGCAGTCTGTAGTAGGAGGATCTGAGTTTGAGAAACATTTGACAATATTCTCAGGCACGGGGTGTGATTCTTGGAGTGTCCTGCACAGGGCCAGGAGTTGGACTTGATGATCCCGATGGGTCCTTTCCTACTCAGCTATGCTATGATTCTAAGCTCTCTTTTCTCCAGCTGAGTTTCTAGATGATCAAACATCCTGCACATAGTGGATTCAAATTCCTAGAAGCCAATCCTCTGTTTTCCAGAGGATATGAAATATTACTTTAGGTCATAAGACACACTCCCTGCATAAGGTGCTTCATCCCACAGAACACAGTTTAAAACATATCCCAAGCCAGATATTTGTGGACAAAAGGTTTGATCTCTTCCAGATGGAGACTGCTAATAGACAAGAGATTATCTCAATCCATTACTTTGTTAACTTGATTGTGCCTTAGTATCCTATGCAACTTTTTACTTCATTTTTTTCCTTGAAGAGTGGTTTTTGTCCACTCAGACTTTTTGAGGTCTCCACTTGCTTTTATGTTGAAGTGCTTCTTACTCTGTTAGCTGTACTCTCCCAACTCTTGAGATGTTTCATTTTGGATAAAAAATTAATGCTTTCAGCAAACAACAATATTTTTGCTTTCTGGGCAGAATATAAAAAAAATCTGAATATCATTATTCCAACTTTTTTTTTTCAAAAGAAGCCCCCATAAGATTCCAGATCCACATTTGTCAAAGATACACACACAGAATCATGCCACTGAACAGTGAGCTGTTGAAAAAACTTGCTACCAAAATTTTCTTAGTACATTGAGGTATTAGCTGATATAAAAAGCTTTTCACCTAACCTGGACACAATTGATTACACCATCAGTAAAAACAAACATCATTTTTCCACTCAAACATAATGAGGTAAGGCAAGTCCATTCATTTCTTCTTAGTAAGGATCTCAAATTATTTTGCAAGTATACTGGTTTTTTTCTTAAATCCTATCAGTGCAAATAGGCAGAAACCAATTAGGAGTTTATTAGTGTGCTAAGGTGTTATTAATTCTTATTATATTCTTATTCTTATATAATGAACCAATGTTTCTGCATTAGCCTTTGGTCACTGATTAAGCAACACACTTAAATACTTAACTTTAATTATGGGAACAGTCCTCTGAAGTCAGTAATGTGTTCAAGCGTGTAAATTATAAAATGCATGTCATGTTTACAGTGTAACAGCTATAATGCCAAAGACTCTCTGAAGCAAGGAACAATTCAAGCTGACATGTCTCCTACTGTTGGAGCTTTTCAGAAGGTGAAGATACTTCCATTTTCTTTACTGTTCCCCTAGCTGTGTTGTTAGGTAATAGTAGATCAATCCAGAACAACCTTGTGGGAAGAGCAGCAAAGAAAACGGTGGCAGGCCCTAGGGCAGGGTGTTAGGAAGCAATGAAAAGTACACCATGCAATGGTGGGAGAGGAGGAGTGAGTCCAGGACTCATATCTGCTTGGAGCTCCTTGCACCACCATGTGGCCCTGGGCCTTCCATGGGTCAGAGTGAGCTGAGCAAGGAGTGCCTGGAGCCTGCAGCATGGTAATCCATGAAGAGGGCACTCAACAAAGAGCTCTGCCTGAACTGGAGATAAGCAGGTGTTTCTCACTGAGGTTTCCAGCCTCCAGCCCAGGAGGAAGACAAGCATGGCTGAGCAGTGCCCATGGAGTGGTCATGACTCAGGCCAATGCCAGGCTGAGCCAGGTGCTCTCAGCTGGCCCAGTGGAGCTCACTGCCACTGCTGGTTAGTCTGTAGCCTGGTTAGTCCTGACACAGACAGCATGACTGGTCACAGGGTTTCTCTTCTGCCACACTAGCATAGCCTGACGTAGCCACCACATGGTAATTTTTCCCAGTCAGCAGTCAGAATACTCTCTTTGGAAGCCTATCAGTGTCTCAGAGATGTAATAACTACCTCCATTTCATGGAGATATGACTTTCTCTGGAGCTGATCTGAGGCTGTGGAAGTTGCTCTTCAGCCATGCTGGGAGCCAGGGAGCATCTCAAAACTCAATGATACTTGCTCATTGTGAAGAGTGCTTTCTAGAGTTTTTCTTCTCTATGTAAATACACAACAAAACTAAAGCAAAACGACTTTCTCTCAACAACTTCAAAAGCTTACCAGGTTGTAAACCACAATCATACAAATCTCTCTCTTTGGCAGAAGAATGTGGTTTTATGAACAATATACCAGAACTGTTAATTTTATTTTTCATCTGTTCTGGTAAGTGTTTGGGTATGAAAGCAGTACACAGCTAAGTCTATCTCAGCTCCCTAGAGGAATGAGATGGGATTAATTATCATACTAACATTCCCATCACAGTTACTTGGGGTTTGTTTCTGCATATAAATAATCAATATGCTCTTGCAAGAGCTTGCACAGCCTCACTTGAACACCTAACTTAGTGTCTGAATTAGGGATTAGACTTGGGCTTATCCCTTTCTATCTTTAATCAATCTGTCTGACCTGGTAAGAGTGGCCATACAAGTGCTGTTTGACTCATGAAAGAACCTGTAGAGGCCGAGTTGGCTGAATCATCATCTCAGGTTCTATCTCTCTCCACTCACACCACACCTGTCACTGGGCAAACACACTTCTAACTTAGGCATCTCACTCAAGTGTGCCTTGCATCATCCCTACAGTTCTGTACAGAGCAGTGCTGATGTACCCAGGGACATGCCTGTAAGCGTTTGTCCTCAGGCTTTGGGATTAATACCACTAATTTGTGCCTAAATCTTAACCTTCACTGTGCTTTAATCAGCCAGATGCAAGACAATATAGCCTCTTGCTAACAATCTCCTTCTGTCTTGTTGTTGATAAGCCTTCCCTATGGCCTCCTTAATGTAGCTCAGGTTAAATACATATACACGATTTTAAAATACGAAGCTTTAAGAAGAAGGAAATCAGAGCCTGTATTACTCTGTCATAACGTATATTCAGCAGTGCTGAATGCAAGCAGGGGGCTTATTGCTGTGGGAGGCACCGCACCATGGCAGCTGCTTGCCTTTCACGTGAACAAAGTGCAAGGAGAGAAGGCTCCTGCACAAGGCATGACACAAGATACTCTCCAGCATGCCAAGTCTCTGTCCTGAGCCCAAGCAGGCTGCAGCACCAAATTTCAGATTTAAGAGAGCTGCACTATGAGGACTTGGGAAGCTTAGAGTACTTTCTGAAGTGTTAGAGCAATCAAAGGCTGTGGAAATGTCTCACAGGTTGATTCAGAGCATCCAGGTCAGCTTCACCCTCTTCACTTACTTGATAGCAGACTTCGAGAGAGAAGCCTGACTTTAATCTGGATGGATGTGCTTCCCAGTATGTTCATATATCTCTGAAGTGTCCATTTCTCATATGAATCTTACTATTTTTCTATCTCATGCTCTTTGATCTATAAAGAATAGAAAGTCCTTGACTGTAGGGCCATTCTTCCTCTATTTCCTCCCCGGGGATGTGTATGGTATGACATTTATAGATGCAAGCTTTTATGTGCATACTTACATGGATGGGAAATCAGTGCTAGGCTGAGACATACCTGGCAGCATGGTCCTACTTCAAGTCCATTTTCTGCCTACACCCATCTTCTTTTTTGGCTCTTTCTGATGATTTCATTCCAATACTATTTTTGGTTTTTAATGACTTTTCACCTCTTCCATCCATTCCTTTATCTGTTTCTTCTCTAAGCTTCGTTTTCCTTCACCTTGGTTTCCCACACAGAGGTGGCAGCATAGGGGTTACTTGCCTTCTTTTTTTTTCCTTTTCTTTTTTTTTCTTTTTTCCCTGTCTCCACTATGTATTTTTATTCTTTTAGTTACCCCTTCTGAATCACTTTTCTGTTTTGGACTTTTCAGAACCATTATCCTCTGAATTGTCTTTGCTCTTGACTATTCAACACCCTCTGGGCTGACTCAGCCCAGGCTGTGTGGGAATTGATTGGGAATGAATCAGCAGCTCAGTGCTCAGAAGGGAATTAACAATCTATTTACTCTCAGATGATTCCTGTCTCTCCACCTCCATCTCCAATGACCATTTTCCAAATAAAACTATTTATAATTCTCAGATATATGAACAGGCAGAGTTCTAGAGAGGGGCTGTAAAAGTTACGTTAAGGCAGTAGGTGGCTGAAACCATTAAAAGTTTCAAGTGGCAATAGCTAAAATTAGTCCAAGTGGAGAGAAGATTATTAGCTAGGAGACTTATGGGTCCTACGCAGCAGGTGGTCTGTTTCCAGAAACCAAAATGTTCTAAAACCCAGAAAATATCTTTCACATTCAAGTGTTATTTTTATTCAACTCCAATTACAAAAATGGTCTTTCCTCATGCAGAAGTATCAGAAAGCAGTAAGAGCAACAAGTACCTACACAGGGTGGGAATTTTTGTAGCATACAGAAACTTTTTATGATACTAAGTGCAGCTTTGAGTACTTCATTTCAAGCACAAAGACCCTTTTCAGACACATACTTGGAGCAGCCAAGTGAAAACTGCAGAATATGCAGAAGCTGTTCTTCAGCAAAGTCAGTTTCCTCTGCCTCTGGGGAAACACTCTTGTTAGCAGGATGCTTCTTAATTTTTTTCCATTGATTAAGTTTATTGTACAGCCTGCTGTTCCCACAACACTGGATGCATGAACATGAGGGAATATACTCTCCACTGTTGACAAGGGGAATAAGCCAGAAGTTAGTCTAGTAAAGTCAAAGTCTTACAATGGCATAAAGGTGATACAAGAGCATTAATTCTGCAGAGGAGAAGAAAGAAGATTTTCAGTGTCTATTTCTGTAACAGCTGCAGTCTGAATTTGCCTGATGCCCCTCTAGTGAGGTCTTACCCTTATTGGTGATGTGATTGGAATGAACTTGTTCTGTTTTGCTCCCCTTTAAAATTACTGATTGCAGTAATTTTAAAGGAGAACAGAAGCAATTAGAAAAAGCAGAGCCTTGTCATTTCCCTGAGTATTTAGGCTTGAAGAACAGGATGTTCATCCTTGAAAAATGCTTCTTGAAAATTCAGCAACACTCTTGTGCTTCACTCACTGTTCTTTGCCTCAGATGAACACTTGTCCATGTCTGGCCTGTAATTACAGTCCTGCCAAATTAAACAAATTGAAGGAAGGGTACAAAACATTGTAACAAAGGTGGAATAGAAAGCATTTGATTTGAGGAAGCATCCTTTGATTTGCAAGGTGAAGGGTCCAAATGCTTGTTTGCCTCAAAATACTGTCCCTTTGACATTTTGACAATTGTTTTAAATAAAAACGTACCATAGGAGAACCACTTGCTTGGCTTCCACTTTCAAAATTATTTCCATATGAATAGAAACCAGCTTAAGAGGGCTGTGAATACAGAAGGAAAAGAAGACAAGATGGTCTGGATTTGTGACAGATTTTGTGATGGCCACCAAGGCAAGTAATGCACTGACTTAAGAAAAGTTTAGCTGGTCCAGTTATCAGTTGTTCATCATTAGATGACAGGAAAGAGAAATACTAGGTTTTTTCAAGCAGAAAAATAATTTCTTATAGGCCAAACCTGTTTCAGTAGGGTTTACATTTTGGTGGCAGTGGTTTTAATGAATAACAACTGAGCTTTTCAGAGCAATCTCTGGAGAAGAAAAATTCAGCTTCTTAGACACAGAGTGACCTACTAACAAATTGTCTTGAGGACTGGAAATAGAGTGTATTCTAGGATCAAGAAAATAAGAGGTCTTACTATTTGTTTCTTCGTCTTCACATGTCAAACATCATTATAGCAAGATTGTCTAGCTCTTGCACATATAGATTAGTAATGAAAATGCATCCTAAGAAGACTAGCTAAGGCTTCCCACTGACAGCATATTTCAGCATCACATTATGTGATTCTGTTGTGCACTGGTTACTGAGAAACAAAATTATAAGAAGCAGCTATGAATTAAAACACCCCAACAAACAGAGCTGTTTTCTCTTCAGACAGGATGGGCATTTTCATCCTACAGAACAACCAAAAGCATTAGCCTTGCAGTTGGTCATGGTCCTGGTGCAGTGGGAGACTCATTCTAGGCTCCTTTCTTCTGCCTGAACTGTTTTTTGGTTTTTTTAGAGGACCATCTGTTCTTCATCTCAAATTCATGAGAGAAAAATGTTTTCAGTTTTAGAATTTTAAATCACTTTATCTCCCTCTTCTGTTTTCTTAGTATTCTTGTTAGTTCTAATTTTAGAGATATATTTGATAATAAGACAGAGAATATGTTGAAGTAAGGAGTTATGTGGCCAGTTAAGGAGACTGGATACACTCGGAGTTTAAGGATACACCTTTGGACACGAGTCCTGTGCTGCTCATTTGGCTTTGGCTCTCTGCAGCCACAGCAGGGGCAGTGTGATAGGAAGCTCTGCAAAATCTCACACAGAGGTCTCCCCAGGCCCCCCATCCCAGACCCTGGTGGGAGGCAGGGACATGTGTGTAGCCATAGGACAAGCCAAATAAGGAGAAGAAATTACTTTGCATAACATTTTACTGGGGCTAAAGTTCCAGACTAGGCTGTGCAAATATGAATCCACCATATCTTCTGTCAGCTCAGAGCCTGGCCTGGATTTTCTGAAGTGTTTAATGAGAAGTGGCATAAGAGAAAAGTCAAATACAGAAGTAAATCAGAGCTCCACCAGTGGTGGTTACTATGCCTGAGAAGGAAAAGGGGCAGAAAAGAAAAACAGGCTTTGGCTGTGCAGAGGGGAAAGGACATTTAACACTATGGAGGCTAAAGTATCTTTCTATGTACCCAAAACATTGGGGCATAAAAGAGTTGTCTGTCACATGGCCCATCCCAAGCCTCACGAAGTTGTGCTGTCCTTCACACCAAGCGCCCCAGTTCTGAGGAATGGCAGAGTAATTGGGAGGTCACACCTCTCTCGTGCTATTTTTCAGTAAAGGAGTGGTATTTTTTTTCCCAAATTGATGATCAAGACTGACTCAGACTGCCTGGCATTTCAGTGATATCGGGAAGCTGGCCTCTGTAGAAGCTAACAACTTTACTCATTAGCAGAGTGAAGATATTTTTTGCCACTGTTCCTGGAATGTATTCAGAAACATTACCATACACCAAAATACCTAAATAGTACAATTTACTCAGAATGTCTCTCAGATAACAGCAACTGGAACCAACCAAAACCTATTAGAGACTCACGTAACAGATGCAAGTCTTGGCCCCCAGCTCATAATTACTGTCCTCAGCTCAGTGGATCTGGTTACAGATTTACCACTCAGATCTTTCAGTCTGTGACTAACAGACAAGAGGATGAAATTACCAGGGTCTCCTCTGCATATTTTTCCTTCTGGAACTATCACACAGTGTCTCTTCTTGAATATCCTAGCCTACACGTTTTTCAGGACAGGTAATGATCACTGTTGTCATCTGTCAAAGAATGATGTAAACTGCTACTGCAAGTGCCCATCACTGTGACACGCAGGGAACCTCACAGTCACTTTTGCTCTGCCAAAAATATTCAGCCATGACCAGCACAAGCAGACAGCCTGGGTGCCACACACAGAACAGTGACCTCATTGGCAGTGCCCCTCCAAGACTGTGGCACAGATGAAGGAAATAGGTATGTCTGGAACATAATTTTTTTGGCTAATCCCAGCTGTTGGGCATCAGTGGCTTCCATCCAGAAGGCTCTTTTTTTAATTTCATGTGAAGGATCAGGCTGGTCCTGCAAAAGTCACATATGAGCTGGAAAATTATCTTTCCCTCTCTCTTTTATATGGAGCACTGCTATGAAAGCATGAAGATGGATGAACTGCCAGAGATCTGACATAGATTTCCCTTTCAATACCACTGACAGTATATTCCTTTTGTAATCTCATTCATTTCTGACAAAACTATTTTTCCAAAGTCACATAGCTTCAGCTGAACAATCTATTTGTGCTACTATGTTATTCTTCATACAACATACCAAAAAAGAAAACAAAAGTTACCATTTTCTCTTAAAAATAACTTTTTCTCTTTCTGAGGATAAGTACTACACAACTGTCCCATCTGAAGGCCATAAGTATGTGAAATAAAATGAACTTCTCAAGAGCTGTGAGACATCAATAACACCATAGGTTGAGATCCTTCAAATTCCTTCCCTGATGAAGAAAAGCAGAGAAAACTGGGTGGCAAAAATGCACCTAGTCTTGGGTCCTGACAAAAGCTTTCTGTGCAGTTCAATTCTGTTTGTCACATATTGCCCTGTTACAGAAAATAGGTGACCAGAAACTAAATTTATTCTTGAAAAAAAATATTATTTATAAATTTTTTAATTGGAAAATGCATGTTTCTCATCTCCAAAATACCCAGATGAAAGAAGGAATTTTGACTCCCCTGCTATTTCAGAATAACTTCAGTGATTTGTATGCTGTTCCAGGAACCTACAGGAGAGCCTGGGGATAGTCAGAGTGGTGTAAGAGCGTTGAAAGACAGAACCAGAGCCCAGAATAACTCTACCCTACTTGAAGAAGAAGAGAAAAAACTAGGTAAGAATATATAGTTGCATATGCATAGGGTGGGAACAGTAATGGATGGTAGCACCAGTTCAGGAAAGGGTCTGTAGGTTTCACTGTATCATAAGTTGTACTGCTATATAAAAGGCATATCTTTTATGGGAGTACATAAACAGAAGTAAGAATTTTGGGAAAATACTCTTCTTGACTCAGTACTAGTTGGTCTCTATTTCTTGTATTAGTCAGTAGATGTCAGGAAAAAACCAAACTACAAAAAGAGTGAAGCAGTTGGGGAGCAGATAGAAAATGAAAAGTTGCTGTTCAGAGATGTGGAAAGATAACTCGTGAGAAAATAGATTACAAATGGGATTTGTGGAAAGACAATAATGTACAGAGACACAACTATGTGAATAAGTATCTGGAAAATGGAAAGAAATAGATCTTTCTTCATGTCATTTGCTTATAGCACAGTAAGGAACATTTACACTTGGCACAAGGAAAAAACCTGGAGCCACAAGGAACGTCAAGTACCAGATTGCTTTTCAGAGAGCTTATGGAATTTAAAATTTTATTGGACAAGCGAACTTCCCTGAGCAAAATGATTGTGAAGCCTGCACACCATGCTTAAGAACTGTGGCCCTAAAAATAGCTCCAAAATGTTACCACAGATCATATAAGATGCTAGTTAAGGCTGTCTTAATATTTATAGAAGGAATTTCAAGGCAACCTCTAAATATTTACAGAAATGACCCTAAGAAGATGCAGAGCAATGTAAATCCACATCAGAATGGACATACTGAAGGACAATGAAAATGACATAAAAAACAAGAAGCATGAGATATGTCAGCAAAGGTGCTATCGAAGATTTAGAGTCAGCTTTTAACACAGAGAACATTTGTAACACAGCATATTTTTTTCCCTTTTGTCTCCTCTTTGTATACCGTGTATTGTTCGCATAGCTGGGAAAGCTACAACAGGGAGAGGGAAAGAGGACATATTCTTTATCCTCCAGAAAAGGTTCAGGGTACCAATGGGAGCCCAGCTTCAGGCAGTGTTAATAACCCAGGACAAGCATCACTTTGCCAGTGGTCTGCAGCTGCAGCATGACCTGAATGGACTGTGTCAGACAGGACTGTGACAGACATCTCTGGATGTGCTCATCACTCACTAGAAAATAACTTACTCCTGGTCTGGCTCAGCAATTTCTCCTTTCCTTCATCTCTCCCTTTGCAAAGCCACTGCTGGAGCTCTGAAAAATCAGCAGACACTGCACTTACAGAGCAGGTCCCCTGTGGTGATTTTATAGGTTGTCTTGGTTTAAAAGACA
>VZTZ01039354.1:642-46900 GCA_013400955.1 Drymodes brunneopygia | reverse complement strand
GTTTTGGGTTTTTTTTTTGGGTTGGTGTTTGGTTGTTTTTTCATGAGTTCACACAGAAATTCCTGTACATGAAAGAGCAGTTCATATTGTAATCTTTCCAAAAGTACAGTCACACAAAGCAAAACAAGTGTTCATGAAATTCTGAAGGAGAAAAAGGTAGGTATTTCCCATAGCATTTTGTATTTCTGGAATGCTGTCAATAAGTCTGACTGTAATGATTGGATCTCTTCTTCCTGGAGATTTAACACTCTTAGAAAAAGACAGATCCCTGCAGAATAATTTATATCTACACAATTGTGGATTCTTTGGGACTCTTTCTACTTCTGTTGGCAAATGGAATAGTGAAATATCAGGAGTACAGAATTTGCTATCTGGTTCTTCAGGCAATCAGATTATAAAGGAAAACACAAAGGTAATAAATTGATAATGGAAAGCTGGAGAAGGACACCAAGCCCCATGTCTCCATTTCCCTGTCTCCTGAAGCTGAAGTTTCTTCCCCTGCTGACCTGGAGGCAAAATCTGTTCCAGAATCAGTGACAGGATCTTTTCAGTTCACAGATCTAGAATCAAAGCATGGCAGGAAAGCCAAAGGCTCTTAAAAAAAACAGTAAAGGGTAGAAAAAAATGGTCTTCATTTGCTACTAGATGTGCCTGGAAAAGGTGAATTCTTTTTTGTGTCAGCTCGATGAGGAATTGGGCCAAAATCGAAGTGCTTTGAAGGATGCAGTTCAGCATATTTCCTATTGTGTGTCCATGAAATGGGCCCATATGAGAGTACTGACCATGGCATCACCAGGCAGATAAAAACAGACAGATAAAATTAACTTTACCTGTAATTTATAGCAACTACAGAGTCTCTAAGATTTACAAACCACAATACAAGATGGAAATTCAATGAGCAAATATATAGTCAACAAGGCATGTAAGACTCAAAGATCACAGACAATAAATACAGATCTTTGTTCACAATATGTGCACCTGATGTGGCTGTCTTCTGCTCTTTGGATTGTTTTTGTTTGGGTTTTTTTTTCCATCTTTCAAGACAGCTGAACACAGAAGGCTGGCTGAGAGAAATGAGAATTATCTTGCCTTCTTATTTTCATACCTACAATAGACAGTGGGGAAAAAGAAGAAAAAAAAAACACGGGAGAGAAAGTAACATGCCAGATGAGGTTCTAGTATGTAAACGTGAAGGACACTGCAACAAGTGCTGACATTTTGGCATTAGAACTTGCTTTTACAGGGGTCTAAGTGGTGGAACGTGAACGTTCTTCACTTTCTCCTAGTGAAATATTCCTTATCAAGTGTAGAGGAAGACCAAAGAGTTTTTCTCTACATTAGCTTGCCAAAAAGTCTGAGTTTGTGTTTAAATCTGTTGACAAAGCTGGTTTATCCTTCGGAGAAGAGAGCCGTTTCCCAGCCGCACTCACCCCGGCACTCCCTGGCATTCCACACTGTCCCACGGCGTCACGTGAGGAGCGGGAGGGACTCCTCGGGGAACGGGTCCTGGCAGCTGCACGGGCGCCCCAAGCAATTCCGCCGCGGCGGGGAGGGATGCGAGGGGATCCCGCCGAGCTCCGAGCAGAGTTCCGCTGCGTTTCGGTTCCGGGTCCCGCTCGGGGACGGGCGGAGCGCGGCGGGACCCGGCGGAGCGCACGCAGCTGCCAGGACCTGCCCAGGGCGCTGCTGCGCATGTGCGGGCCGCGCTCCTTCCGCTCGTCCTCCGCCTCCTTCTCCTCATCCGTTTCCTGATATTTTTCCTGCTTTCTCTGTTTTCCCCGTTCCTGCTCCTCCGCCACCGCGGCCATGGGGAAGCTGAACGTGGTGATGCTGCGGTACCTGTCCCGGGAGCACTTCAGGGTGCTGACTGCGGTGAGCGAGCAGGGGCAGGGGGGCCGGGCCAGGCCGGGCGGGCGGGTTGTGTCTCAGCCGGCGGCGGGGCGGACCTGCCTGTGGTGCCGCTGCCTCCCCCGGGGCTCCGTGCTGGCCTGTTCTGGGGAGGGCCCGGTTCGGGCCGGTATTTCCTTCAGCCGGCCGGCTGGGGGGGAATCGGGAACGGCAGGGAGTTCTTGGGGATGCCCGGGCGTTCTTTGGGGACACCCAGGAGTGTCCCTGGGGATGCCCGGGTGTGGGTCGCAGACCCATCGCTGTGAAGCAGCATCTCCAGCGGCTCCGCTCTCTCTGCTCCCTGTGACTGGGACTGAAATCTAATCAACCACTCATGTCATGAAGAGCTTCCCAGGGTGGGTTGTACATAAGCTGCCAAGGAGCAGTGAAGCACATGGAAAGGTTTGTTAAGTCTTAAAGCATAGGAAGTTGTCTTAAAATCTGTAGTATTTAAAAATTGCATGTTTGAAAAAGGATTTTACTCTTGAGCAGAATCTGATATTTCATGGTTGAACACAGGGCTGACAAATCTGTTTTTAATTACTCTTCTAGGTGGAAATGGGCATGAAGAACCATGAAATAGTTCCTGCTAGCTTAATTGCTTCTATTGCCAGCCTTAAACACGGTGGCTGTAATAAAATTTTGAGAGAGTTGGCGAAGCACAAACTTGTGGCTTACGAACGAACTAAAAGTGAGTTTGAATTTTGTGTTGGACTCCCTTTCTTATCCTGTCCCCAGTGCCTCACAATGGTACCTGCCCAGCAGGTTGGGCTGTAGGAGTGACCAGAGTGTTTGATTTGCCTTCTCTTGGACTCAGCCTGGGAATGTGGGTTTGTGTAGCAGCAGATACTGTGTCTGCTATGTCTACTTGTACCTTTAGAGGTGACAGGAAGAAAAAAGATGAACAGTTAACTTTCTTTTTTGCTCAAAACAAGGTAAAAAAGTCATCACTTGAAGCAATGTTCAAGGGCATGTAGGACTCAACCCAAATGAGCAATATCCTCACAGTTCTGGAACAGACTGCACAATCCTTGGACATTTCACTGCCTCAGGAACAGCTGCTAAAGCAATATTTGTTATCTTCCATGTGACAAAGTTGTGCAGGCCTTTCCCCATTCCCTTCAGCCTTTTAGTTGGATCTGACCCTGCAAACACAGCGGGGATATCTATGGGAAATACCTCTCCCTTTTGTCCCAGTTCTTCAAAGGACTGAGAGTTGCTCCAATCCAATTTAAACATCTTCACCATTCAGTCAAATTGAGCTGTTAAGAGCCAAGGGGTGAAATATTACTTGGGTGTTACATATTTTAAGAAACAAGCCTAAATTGAGATTTATTTTAAATGTGATGTATGCATAATTAGGAGTGAAATGTATTTTATTTTTACCCAGCTGTCCAGGGTTATCGGTTAACTAATGCAGGATATGATTACCTGGCTCTGAAAACTCTCTCTTCCCGACAAGTCATCACTTCTGTGGGAAACCAGATGGGTGTTGGCAAAGAATCAGGTAAACTAAAATAACATTTTTGATAATTTTTTTAAGCAAACACATCTGTAATATTGCAAATATTTTGCTAGAAACTAGGGGAGTTTTCCTCTGGATAGGCAGATCAGTTAATCTGTCAAACACCAAGATGTATTTGAACATAGCATGTTCAAGTGCTCTGTGAGGCTTCTGGCTACATTTGAGTATTTTTTTACAACACTGTAATTACATTTTGCCCATTTTGTCTGTTTCTTAGTTGATTATTTTAAAACGTACTTTGCAGGCAGGTGCTGCTTGTGTTGTGCTTTGTGAGGAGTTTCAAAACATCTAACAAAAAGATGGTTCCAGCTTTTTCATCCTACTAAAAAATAAGGCAGTAAAGTAAAATAGGCACTAAACTATCAGAACACTATCTTGGTTCCTCTTATGTTCATGTAGTTTGACAGAGAATGTGACTTTCGTAATTGGAGAAGGGGATTATTTGGGGCAAATGCTAGAAATTAAATTTAGGGTATTTGTTAACACTTTAAATTAAGAATCTGGTCCCTTGAGTTGTCTGTCCACTCATCAGGAAGGAGAAGTTCTTCCAGGGTATGGTTAAGAACACAAGAACACTGAAAGATGCTTCTGATCCCATCAGCATTTCTTCTATTGGAGTACCATGAACTCTTTAACATTAATTTCTTCGTGTTCAGGTTTCTGATACATGCTGTGTAATTAACTGCCTTTTCTAAAACCTGTCTGAGGAGTAAGGTAACAAACTTTCACTGCACTTTTTCAGCTGGCCTATTAGATATCATTCATTTCTTAGATCTGTGCTGTTGTGTATCTTCTAGATATTTATATTGTTGCCAACGAAGAGGAGCAACAGTTTGCACTGAAATTGCACAGGCTGGGGAGAATCTCCTTCCGCAACCTGAAAAACAAACGTGACTACCACAAGCATAGGCACAAAATGTCCTGGCTGTACTTGTCCCGGATAGCAGCAATGAAGGAGTTTGCCTACATGAAGGTGGGTGGCCACTCACACAGTTCCAGCAATGGTGGGACAGGCTTTAAGATGCCTCTCAGGCTGTCTTTTCATCAGGTTGTGTTTGCAGTACTCGTAGGATTTGTGCTTCTTTTTTTCTCTTCCTGAATGGACTGAGAGTATACATTTCAGAAAATTTCAATGCAACATGCTTTGCACACTTCCCAGTGCCAAAATTAGGCTTTGCCATGGAAATCACATGGAATAGATTCAGGTGTCATGAGAGAATTTCAAATTAACTATGTTATTTATGGATAGATAATCTGTATATCACCAATTCTGCAGTTTTTCCTTTAAAATTTATTGCATAAACTAGGAAACAGCTGTCATTTCTTAAAATCAATCTATTTTTACTTTACCAAGCTTTCACTTGTTGCTGTGCTGTTGAGGGAAATATTTCAGATCAAAACTCATGTTTTGATCTAAAAAGGCACTTAGTTCTGCACTGTGGGAAAATATTTCATTCCCAAGCATATATTGCTACTCTTGAATTCTGTGGTTTGTTACCTGCTTTAAAAAAACCACGGATATTGCATAATGATGAAAGATGATAGATGAAAACTAATTATAAATAAAAAACTAGTTTTTCTTTCTCCTTGTGTGCTATTCAAAAGTAATATATGCATGAAATAGGATTTTCTGGTTCTTCTGAAAAAGAACCATGATGGATTGTCTTAGTGGCCTGTACAGAGAGAGAAAGACCTAATGCCATCATATAGAACCTCTGTATTGGTCCAGGTGGTCCAACTGGNATATAATTGTGGCAGGTCAGTTTCCCTGAGCGGAGGGTTGGGGAAATACTAATTGACTGTTGAAAAACAGGTACACTGAAGTAACAAAAACTCTATTAATATTGCTTTAACTTAAGACTCTTAGAAAAGTTCACCAGTAACAACAGAATGAGTAAAAAGACAATGAACCCATTAAAAAATTGAGTGGATCCAGCAAATGATTAAATTTGTGCTAGAAAAGGCAAATAGGAGACCTTCAAAATACTATGACCTACCTTTGGTTAATCTTAAGTGTGGTATAATGCTGGTTACAGCAACTATTTAACAGTGAACTTTTTGTGTTTACAGCAACTGAGCATAGATTGGCTAATCAGGCAGCAGCTTGGTGTGGAATTATTTTCTAATGCCTAACACCCCATTTCCAGTTATCTGCTACTGATTACTTGGGCTAATGTACCAGATATGGTTCTGTAATTTCTCCACTCTGTTGTCGTTTTCTTCCAGACACATGATAATTAAACTGTAGGCAGTGCACTCAGTGTCTAAACTTTGGAATTTTATTATCTTTGCAGTGAAAGACTTTTGCTGTGAGGCTATTTTCCTTCTTAAGCATGTGATTTGGGCAATATGTGCTGCTATCACAGTGATACGTTCTACTTATCTTAGGTCTGAGTTTGTCAATATGTGTAATGTTTCCTTAACTATTTAATTTTAATTTTTCAATATGTTGTCTCTTTCTAGGCTTTGCATGACAGAGAACTTCCTGTTCCGAAGCCCATAGACTACAACAGGCATGCAGTTGTTATGGAACTTGTTGATGGATATCCTCTGTAAGTAGTGAAGCTTGAATTCTCTGTGTTACAGAGACTCTGACAACCTTAGAAAAGGTAACAGGATTAGAGTTTTTCCTTGTTTTCTACACAGAAATTGCACATTCTGTTTGTTACTTCCTACATGGAGTATTAATATTCCTCCTGTTCTGAGCTGTAGATTGTGATCCTTGCTCTGTTATTTCAGTTGTGTTTGTAACTCAGTGTTGTTGAACTTCTGTATTGTTTATATAGAATACCACATATGATCTGGTTTTGCACCTTTGAGAAAGTTTGTTTTGCTTGAGTTTTCCAACCTCTAGAAACATTAAATATTACTGAGGTTTGAATGTGAAGGGTTGGTTTGGTTTTGAATGCTAAAGGCCTGTCTGTTTCATACAATAACCGAGGTGTAATCCTCGGTTTAAAAGTGTCTTGTTATAGAACAAACCAGTCCATTCTCTTGGATGATCTAAAGTTTAATCAAAAGGGAATTAATTCCAGAGTATAGCAGTTGAAGAACAATGCAGAAAAGACTTCCTTGTGTTTTGTCTTCCCACCCTCATTTGTTAAATAATTCCACATCCATTGTGTAAACAGAACATTTCAAGTTCCTTGTGGAACTTGCAGTGGAAATACTTCTTTCCCTAACATAATCTAAAAAATCTGATTTTATAAAAGAAAATGCCATGGGCCATTTGAATTTCAGTATAAGAAGATTTAGCTCCTACTGACATGATAAGATCACCTAAAACAGGAGAAACATTAAAAGTTTGCTGGTCCATTATTTACATAATGCGTTATGACATCTGTGCTCAATGGGAGACAATGAAAATGAGTTTAGATGAGGTTTAGCCTGGATATAAGGAATTATTTTCTCCTCTTGGGGACAGAGACGCAGTGGCACAGGTTGCTTGGGAAGGTTTCACAGTCTCTCTCCATTCCTGGAAGTTTTCTATCCCAACTAGACAGAGACCTGAACACTCTGGTCTGGTCTCAGATTTGACTCTGCTTTTAGAAGGATACTGGACCAGAGGCCTGAGGGCCCTTTTAGTTTTAATTACTCTGGCATTCTGTCAGATGTATTTAGTATACTTTATCTATATTTTTAAATTAAGTCTTTCACGATTCAGAATATTCTATTTTACTTACCTTTTCAGGTGCCAGGTGCGCCATGTGGAAGATCCTGCTGCTGTCTACAGTGAATTAATGGACCTGATTGTAAAACTTGCCAATCATGGTCTGATCCATGGGGATTTCAATGAGTTTAATCTCATCTTGGACAATAATGACCATGCCACTTTGATTGATTTCCCTCAGATGATGTCAACATCACATGCAAATGCTGAATGGTAGGTTTAGGTTTAAAGCTGTTTTCCAAGTGAATCTGACAAATGCTGACGACAGCATACAGTCAACCATGACTTGTTTTCATAAATCTTTTCCTGATTCTTTTTCTGCCATTGTTGTGATGCAGCACAAATAATGTCCCAAATGAGGATTGAGTAGAAACATCTCTGCAGATAAGTATGTGATCATTTGCTTCTCAGAGATCGTAATACTGTTTGGTTAAGAAATGCTCAGAAATAAACTGCGTCCAGTTTCTCTTCCTAGCCTTTTGGCTTGAGATCACTAATAGAAGTGATTTTCAAATAAAACTATGTAGGGTAAGTGCTTTTCATTGCAATAGACTTCACTGATTTTTTGTTTGTTCAATTGTGTATTTTTACAGGTATTTTGACAGAGATGTTAACTGTATTAAGGAGTTCTTCAAGAAACGCTTCAACTATGAGAGTGAGCTCTTCCCAACATTCAAAGACATCAGGTAGAAATGACCAGATGAACTTGAGTTCTGCTTATGGCACTAGTGTTGGATTTCTGAGAAAAATGGATTCCTGTGAGAGATGCCTATGGGAGAAATTTTAAAAAATAGGCTGAACTATGCACTTTTAAGTTATATTTTTCTCATTTCTTTTGTGTTTTCTTCAAAGTTACTGTAAGTGGTTTTCAAAAACTAAAGTGTGCTTTAAAATCCTCTGCTGCCTTTTTTGTCTTCTTGCAACCAAGGAAGAGAGGTCAGCCTGAAAGTTTGATCTAAATGGTGAATGTCCAGGAAATTTTAACAGTGATGCATCACTGTTTGACAGTTTGACAAATCAGCCTGTTTGACAATTCTAATATATTGAGGATTAATTTGGGTTTCCATTATAAAACTGTTTTTAAAATGCTTGTAAATAGAGTGACTGCTTCCTCAGGTATTACTACATTTAAACTTTTCTTCCTAATGTCTTTTCTCCTTCTGAAAAGTAAACTAATTTTTCACTCATTTTAAGACCAAAACTGTTGCAATGTAAATATTTTATTTCATCCTGAGCACTTTTCCTAAGGAAAATTTAATCAGCCTTTGTATGTCAGACCCTTTATTATTTTGTTTACTTAAGCATGATTTGCACTGAAACCCAAATGTAATTCCAGCTAAAGTAAAACAATTTCCTGTAAAAAAAAAAAACAGCCATAAATTCAGGTTATGAAGATAGAATCATCTTCTGGAGGAGTTTTCTCCTATCAGATTACATTCTAAGTTAGTATTTCACCTAAAACTCAGCCCCATCATGAGGTGTTTTGTGTGTTTCAACAAGAGTGTATCTTCTTTGTTAATATTGTGGGTAATTTCAATCTAGCTTGGTTAGCATTTTAAATCCAAAATGTAGTACATTGGTAACTTGGCTTGTTAAATTTAGCATATTAAAAGAAAACATTGCTCTTTTCCAGGAGAGAGTGTTCTCTTGATAAAGAGATTGCTGCCAGTGGCTATGCAAAGGAGATGCAGGAAGATGATGAACTGCTTTGCCCTGCAGGTTCTGAGGAGGATGACAATACAGAGGTATTAGAACTTGCGGAGTATGCTGAGAAAGAGCTCAACTTCTTCAGCAAAAGTGAAGAAAACAGTGAAGACTTCACATGTGAAGTGGATGAGTTCTGTGAAAGCAGAGCCTCTGACAACGCCATGAGCAGCAGTGAGGAAGAGGCTGGTGCAGCTGAAAGCAGTGAAAATACAGAAAGACTGAATATGGCAGAGTTGAGTTCAGCCCTGGAAAAAGCTGAAGGGCCAGCTGTGCCTTCCAAGTCCAGTGAAGATGCAGAGAGTTCTGCAATTATCTCTTTTGTGGGCAAAAGATTAACTGAAAATGCTGCTGAACTGGAAGATCAGGCAGGTCAAGGAGGGTGCTGTGAGGGTAAGGAGAACGAAGACGAGTGCCCCGAGCTGGTCAGCTCATCAGCTTTAAATGAGGAATTCAGGCATTACAGGTGAAGATTCACATTTACTCTCTGGGAGTGTGGCCCTTCCCTTGCGTCCAAAAATGTAAATGTATCAAGTAGCTCAAGGACTGCTCTTGTGCTGTGCTTGTTTAAACTGAAGACTAAAAATTCAATTTATTTTGAAAATATTGCTGTGATTACCCTTCCTATTGGTGTAGCTGTGTTGTAGTATCTAATGAGAAAACAGGTCTTGCACTTCAAAGACCAATCTATTTTCTGTGGTGGACTTTTTTCCTTTTTCCTTCTTTTCAGCTAATATTGATAATGAAGTAGTTCTTGATACTAAAATCCTACCTCTAAATTACTTTCATGAGTAAGTTTATAATTCACATACTTTGTGTCAAAGCCAAATGTTCTGCTGTTCACTCAGCAGAAATTATCAAGAACAAGCTCCTTGAAGTGTTTTATTCAAATACATTGTACTGTATGTTGTTCATTCTGGCTTTTAACTCCTTTCCTGACATAGTCAGGAATTCCTGCTTGCCTTCAGACTAACCCCTTGTATGTGAAATTCTGTTTCTTGAGTTTGGCGGCCCACTATGTATGTGGATACAGAGATCATACTCCTCCTCATTTGCTTTTGCTTTTCAGTTAATTATTGTTAAAACGTTGTGCAGGATCTGAAGTGTTTTAGTGCCCTGTGGTTTCTCTTATTGTGCTCGATATTTACATGGCTGTTGTGCAATAAATTTTTCCTTTCACAAAATGCCTGTCTTGAACAACCAGTGTTAGTACTTAAAATAGAAACACTTTGTATCACTTGCATGTTCTGTTGCGAGTTTTCAAGTCCTAGCCCAGAAACTCAAGACTCAAACAGGGTGTTCATGAAGGCAAAGGTGTGTTTTTGCTGGTGGAATAATACATTTGATTTATGTGTTTCAGTAATGAAGAGTGTGTCATTCCCATTGCTGGGCACAGAACAAGGACTAAGAGCATCTCGTCAGTCAGAAGCGTTGGGAGCTGTTCAACCATTCCTCCGGTAAATACTGTTTTGTTACATTGTCATCTAGTTTGCCCCCAGACCATTTTAAATTGCACATAGCTGTTAGCGCCTGTTTCTGAAATTGTTCTCCGGCATTAATCATCCTTAAAAACAGTTACCATCTACCTCTCCAGTTTGCATCTCCATTCCTACAGAAAAATAGGACTGATACTGCTGTTATTTTTCGCAGGGAGTGATTTCCAGCACTCTCCTTCATATTTTGCTTTTTGGTCTCTCACTGAAGCTCTGTATCAACACTAATAACTCTCATTTACCCAATAACTAATTTATTTTAATATATGTTAATGTACCAACAGCACCAGTTCATCCATTTCTATTGCTAACCACGATTAATATTTTTTATTTTGAATGTGGATACTTGAGTCTGGATTTAATTTTGCCTTTCTTACCTGACTTCTTAGAGATTTCTTCATATTCTTTTCCAAAACATTTCTGTTAACTCACCTTCAACAGTGATCTCTTCAGCAATTTGAATTTGACCTCCTGAATTATATAAGTCAGGACATTTCCAGCAGAATTTAATGTACTTTTCTTCAACCCCAGGAGTAGGCAGTAGGTGATATGTCTGCTTGACATCAGGAATTTTGGAACACTTGTAGGTTGTAATGATGGAAAGACTGATGAGTCTTTTCACCAAGTGCTGCAGTTCAGCAATAGAATTTGGTGAATTTACATTAGATTACACATAATGGTGTATCATAATGGTGTCTGCCTTGCAGAATTTATTCTAGCAGGTTTCCAATAAGATATCATTCCACTGTAATGAAACAGATGAAAGTAATTTGATTTCTCTTTTTCTTCCAAGAAAAAATATGCAAGTGTGCACTTGGAATCAGTGTGGCAACTTGACCTGGGACCATGCCACAATCTACAAAATCATGGCTTTGTTTTTGTTGTGGGTAGATATTGCCATCACAATGGAGAGTGGAACTCAGAATGAGTCACAGGTGCAAATAACAGATGAAATTTCTTAGAACTACTCCAGTTTGATGGAATGAGAAAACTGGAGGAGGAATTGTAAATCACTAATTTTCCATCTCTCTTAGCCACACTTGTATTAAAGAGTTGTTGTTTTCCATTACAGTCAGTCATATTTTTGTAATCTAAACTTCAGAATAACCAGGATGTTAAAAAAAAACAGCACAAACCAAATAATTATTGCTAGACACGGAATGTTCTGCAGCATTACCAGCTTTTACATTTTTGTGTAAGGCTTGTGTTCTGCACCGAGAGATGTGGGTCCTTTAGCATCTCTGTAAGAAACACACTTGAAGTTTAATTTTAAAATTAAAAAGTATTTAAAATACTATTTAGTATAACTAAGACTATCAGAAGACAAAAGCACAGATAAGCCACAACCCTTTAGGTGCTGTGAGTCCTGAGAGTGTAGCACACACAGAGCACTCCACGCAGACCTTGTCCATAGCAGACAATCTCCTTTTTCAGTCAGATGAACTGTTTTACGATTTTCTTACAAGGTAACTCTGTTCATTTCTACAGTCAAGATAAGCATCATGAATCATGAATGTTCATGTGGGTCCTGAAAAAGTTCTGTTGTCACGTTGTGTCTTAGTGCTAAATGATTTAAAAAAGTTTTGATGCCAAATTTTGTTTGTTTGTAGGAGCTGGTGAAGCAGAAAATAAAGCGTCAACTGACCAAGCAGCAAAAGTCTGCTCTGAAACAACGGCTGCAAAAAGGGGAGGCAAATATTTACACCAAACAACGTAGAGAAAACATGGACAACATTAAGTCAAGTTTGGATGCAGCCAATTTCTGGGGATAATTTATTAAAGCTCCCGTGGAATGTGAGGAATGTATACAGCTGAAAGGATCATGCTAATTTACCAATAATCCTTTTATGTAAAGGAGTAATCTCTGCTATGCAAACCAGATGTTTTCTGGGAGTTAATAAACCTCATTCTCATTCCTGTGATTTTGACTAGGAGATTTTGTTTTGTGTTTCTAGTCAAAACTGTTGGCTGTAATTTACAGTTTATCAGTAGTATTAGTTAAGATTATTACAGGAATTTCCAGCAGTGTTTTGTCATAACTGAATTGTGTTGTGTTTGTTGTGCAGAGGCACCAAAAGCCTGTTTCTTTTCCTCGGTTCTAAATGCACAATTATTTGCATAAATGTAAAATGGAAATAGTTTTTGCTAAGTTAGTCAGATGTGACATTCCTTTGACTTTTCTTCAAGAACTTGATGTAACAAAACTTGGTTTCATTGGCTGAAATAATCATTTAGTGCAGGATGTGATTTATCTGCTGGAGCTTAGAAACATAAATAGGAGAAATCATTAACATGTTTATTGGCACAAGCACATTTTTGAAGTGCTTTTCTACAAAACACAAAAACCCTACTGCCATTCAACTACTTAATTCTGAAGGTAAACATTGCTTACAGTAGATATAAAAAGCTAATGATAAAATAATCATAGATTTCTAAAAGCAGTATTCAGCAGTCATTTAGAAATCTTTCAGTATTTTGCTTGTGAGACTGTTCGTCCCTCATACTGTCATTTGCACAAAGTGCTACCTCAACATGATTCCATTAATATTTTTGTTCTAATGATCAGTACTGGCAGAGCTGACCAACAGGAATTTAGTCTCATTTTGTGTATTCCTTCTGATTAGTTTTAGAGTTAAGTTGTTTGGTTGATGGTATGTTATTTTTTTTTAATATTCAGTGTCTTCACATGACCTGGACAGTACTCAGTAGGCAGGAAACCCCAAAACATTAAAAACTCCCTAGAATATAACTCCTAGAGACACAGTGCTCATTCTTACACAAAGAGCACTTCACAAACACCAGAGTATTTATCCTCCTGGTCACCAAAAGCTGACTCTGCTGCTGTTTTACAAGCAGAAACAGGAAGTGATGTAACCTGGCGGTTTGGGGTGTTAAATGTGAAAAATCCAACTTCTCGTTTTCACTGGCACTCACTGGCACTGGATATTCTCACCTATGGCTCCCGGTTCCCTTCACCCTACCTACGACCAGGGTGCAGCACCGGCTCTGTGGGGGAAGGTTGCTGACACAGCTGCTTGGCCATCAAAGCTCATAGCCCACGGTGCCGGACTGAGTAAGGAGGAGGAGTTTCCGCGGCTGAAGCCTCTCCCGGCGAGGAGCCGATCCGTTCCCTGCCGCGACTGCCTGCCCTCCGCTCCTTCCCGTCGGGATGGCCGCAGGATGGGGAGGCGGCCGTGGCTCTGGGCTGCCTGGCGCTGCATGGCGGGGTCGCAGCAGCCGTACCCGCGGCTCTCCGCGCTCCGGGAGGAGCGGGCTGCACCTTCGCCACTGCCTCGCACCGGAGCACGGGGCCGGGAGTGCTGCCCGCCGGGTCCGCAGGCGAGGACAGCAGGACGCGCTCCGCGGGTAGGGGGAGCTGGGCTCGCAGCCTGAAGCTCCTTCCCTGCCTCCTTTGCGGTCCCCCGAGCATCTCCCCACCCAGAGCCCCTTCCCCGCGGCCACCCGCCCGCTCCCGCACCGGGGGTCTTCGTGCATGCCCCCGGTATATCTTCCCTTTCCCTACTCCTTTGTATGGCTAAGGAGGGATGTTTGACAAGACATAACATTGGAAGTGAATCCTCTAATTTTTGCCTTTCTCAGAAGTTACATCCTCCGGCTTGTTTGCACCATAATCCTTCTCAAAGAGACAGTGTTCAAGTGATCTCTGTTTTCTGGAGGTTCTAAATGCAAGGAACGAAGGGTGAGAAGTCTGTAAATGACAGATAGGGATAAGATGACATATACTCGTCTTTCCATACAATGGAAAGCAAAGTGCTAGCAGAACTCCAAAGTGGCTTTATTTATATGGTTTAATTGTAATAGATATTTAGATTAAGTATTATTAGATGAATATTAAATACACTCCTAGTACAGTTATGAGTTTTCATGGTCTACTGAAGTTAAAAGAAAACCATTATGTTTTTAGGGAAATACCTCCTTCATAACTGGTTTCAAAAGCCAGTTGCTGATCTGTTTTAGATGGCTCTTTACAGGTAAGATCTTTTGTTTTTTAATCACTACTTTAAATTATGCACTAATATTTTATGAAGGAATCTTTCAGGTGTTTTTTTCTATGGTGATAAATCTCTGGCTTCAGAGAAGCAATTCCTTTCTAAAAACATCCGTTTCTCTGCTGTCACAATATGCAGCCCTGTAGCCTGCATTTTCCTTTCTGCAGTGCTCTCTCTCCCAAGTAATCCTGTCATGTTGGGGTGAGATACAGAGGAACTGGTCCTGTTATCCTCACTATACCTTCAGTGCAGATCTGTATTTCCTGAGTGTTTCATCCCCCAAGCTCTGACTCTGTGTTACTCTGAATCTGAAGTTTTCTTCATAGGACCATCAGTAAGTGACCTTTGTGTGTGAGTTAAAATTTTGCCTTTCATCTGGTACAAGACTTTTGAGGTGTGCCCCCTCTTTGCATCTGAAATATAAAATCTCCTTTATTTTGCTAGGTATGGATTGATTTTTGAGTTTGTTTCACCCTTCATGCCTTGTAGCATAAATGACAGGAATAATATAAAAGGATAATTCTGGTTATTTTTTTACCTTTAGTTAAATTGATGGATCATGTTTTAACATGATCCTTTAGATATCATACTACCAGAGGTATCATGTACCTAACTTAGTCTTAGCAATCTGAAGCCCATAAAGTTTCCTGTCTTCTGAATATTTGTAGGATGAGATCCACAGTAAATTGAAAGTTTAAGGGCATCTTCCCAGCTAAACCAAAGATACATGAAAACAACAAAAGGTTACAATGGAAGAGACAAGAGATACTTTCTAATATTGAAATTGTATCCTCGTATCAGAAACTGTAACTTGAATGAAAAACTTTTTTTTCTTTTTTACTCCCAGCTGATTGAAAGCTGGCGATTATGATCATAAAATTACTTCTCAGACGGTGCAATTTAGAATTCAGTCTTAATCTTGGATTCACAAAGTGAAGAATTCCTTTCATTATTTGACTGCTGTGACGAAATATGACATGCAAACTTAAGCGTGTGTGAAAAGATGTTCCCTCTCCATGTTAGAGATGTATAATGCATCATAAGCACAGTAAAGCTATCTTTTTATCTCCTTTAAAAACACAGTGTGAGTGTGGCACTAAGAATAAATGGAGTTTGTTGTTCTTTCTGCCCAAAGAATATTTTTATTTAATTTATATTAACATATCTTATTTGATGAAAACTTTTATAATGTGATTTACAATATAAAGCAATACAAATGTTTTTTTAAATTACAGATCTTCACACTAGTTAAGCAGAAATAACTTTCTTCTCTTTCATTTTCTGAAACAGTAACTTTTAAAGGAGTAGTTTTCCTCTGCTGTAATTGTATGTAATTTTTTTTTTTTATATTAACAGCATTCCACTCCAAAGGTGTAATTTTATTCCTTGGCAGTGTTATGCTTTTGCAATACCCTTCTGGCTGCATTGCCAGTCCTCTACATGAATGTCTAAATCAAACCTATAAGTATATAAGTTGACAATAACTGACCCAAAGCCATACTGACTTGTGATACATGCCTATTTCTAAAAAACAACACAATAACAAGCAATATTTTTTCAGTACTTTGTGTTAAGATTTTGTCGGTACTTTAAAAATAGAACTCTCTGATGTCTTTTATTCTGTCTCTTCTCACACTTTACACTTCCAGAATTTAAAAAAAGACAAATATAGGAAGATGTATAGAATATATTGGGAGAGAAAGGGGTAGGAGTTGCCTTTAAAAGGTAAGTAAGAGAAACCTAACCTGGACACTTGTAACAAATCCAGTTTTATTGATATCTCATGGAACAATTTCTATTAATTTCAGCAGGATTAACTAAGGAAAAGCCCCTGAATGTATGGGACATGCTTTTTGCTTCAATATGTTTTTTTTAGTAGTAAGTGCAGGATTTTGCTACAGCTTGGGATGAAAATTTTATGAAAAAAAGCAATACAGCAGTGTCAAATGGGGTCAAAAAACTCTGTAACAGTCAAAGTAAAAGGTCGAGGACAAATTGGGACTGAGGTACTCACTACTAATCTGCAAGGAAACATAAAATCTTAATATTTCTGTGCCAAACTGATCCTGGTTGAGAAAGATTGGGTGGAGAGTTTAATTCCAACAGAAGGAGCAAAGGGTGGTAGATCTGTGAGTTGTGCACAAACAGAAGCTGCAACAATGCTAGAAGGAGTGACTGCGCAGAGGGAAACTGTGCAGAACAAAATAAAGGGTTTGTGATGGAGCTTAGGCAGGGGCAGGTGGGGATGCTACAGAAAATTAGACAAGTGAGAACTATTAGGAATTCAAGAAATAGTTGTTCTTTTGTCACATTCAGTGCCTAAGGCCAAGCTAATTCTATTCCAGTTCCCACCTGCTTTTACTTCAGTTTAAACAGTCCCCCAGCAGTTCAAATCAGAAGATCTATTTTAGAACAGCACTGAAGAGGAAGAGCACATGGAAAACCAGTACTAGAGTGCAATATTTGTATTTCCAGGCAGTTTTTGCAGGTGGCAGCAGTCCTTGGCAATGAAAAGAGAAATCACACTGAAATGTTGGGCATGCAGGAATTGAAAGCAGTTCAACAGAAAGGCAGGTTCTTGCAGAGAGGTGTCTTCACAAAAATGACGGTCAAGCCCAGAGAGGTTGTGCAGACTCCATTCTTGAGGGTTCCAAGACCAGAAAAAGACGTAAGTGACCTGGCCTATCCTTGTAGCTGGGCCTGCTCTAAGGAGGAGATTGAACTAAGTGACCTTCTGGTCTGTCAAAATCCAAATTTTCCTAAGATTCTTCCCGCTGAGTTCCAGTTTCCAGATTTCCATTCCCCTAACTCTTCTCCAAGGCAAAAACTGATGTTACTCAAATTATGCATGATCATATCCCAATCCACCCTATAATTTCCTAAGGAATTCATTTCAAAATTTGATTTAAATTATGCATGTGGTGTGATACATCTTGAGAAAAGACTTGGAACTATTATTAGAGGACATTATAACTGCTTACAACATAAAATACAAATACACTGTCTAGTTCAGAAAAATCCAGTGGTTGGTTTGTTTGAGTTTTTTTACCCTTTTACCTTGTCCTAACAGAAATGGAAAGTCAGTAAAATTATGATAGAGACCCAGGACATATGGAATGAGAGTACGGATACAAGGAAATGTGCTCATCATGGCTAAGATCTTGCAGAGGGAGGCAAGAGGAATAGATGAGAAGCAGGACACATAATCACTGTGAGAGAAAGAGATGAATACTAACGAAGGCATGCCTAGAACACTTAATGCAACAAAACGATCTCAGGAGCACTGCAGAACTACACAAAATGTATTTAAAAAGCCGATTTAACTTGTAGAACTGCAATATCTTTTTGAGGAACCACCAGCACTCTGCCTTCAGGAGAGATTTCATTCCCTTCTCCATCCCCAGATTCAACTGCTGTCTAGAAAGGTTCAAAGATAAGGGACCCATGGAAAAGGAGAGCTTGCTGTTACTTCCCATTTGTCTGCCTCTTTACACCCCTTCCAATTTCAATGACAGCACACAACAGCTTTGAAAAAATAAGCATAATATCTTTTAAATTAACACACTAAATACAATTGTTTGCATTTGTGTAACTTGGAAATAACAGTTTTTCTTCAATGACAAAAACACTTTGATTCAGTTCTATTAGGAAAAGGTCACCTCTGAAGACTTACTGTTTGTCAATAAGTTTGTCTCACATTTAAGACTGACAGAAAATCCACTTTCATATTCCTTTTTCCCTGCTAATAATAAAAAGTATTTGGTATTTTAGAAAAATCAACATCCTTGTGGAAGACTTCTAAAGAGAATGACCTGGTGAAGTAACTTCTAAGTTTATTAGGGAGGAAGATGGATCAATTAAGGGATCTAACCAGGCTGACTGCTGGCTAAAGGGCCACGGCATTTCCTCAATCAACTGCACTAAGTTTGGGTGAATGGAATGAGGAAAAAGGCCCAGATGCAACATTTCATCATCAGCATCCACACATTGTAAAATACATAAAAATTTGAAGGCAGACTAGGTCCTCAAATTGCACTGTAATGAACAACACATACATTTCCTTCAGTGACACAGTGCTCCAGACCAATCCATGACCATGCACATTCCCATAAACACCTCTGATGATCATAACTGTCTCACATAGTAATGGCTTTTAGCAGGTCAGAGCAAGCAGATCCCCAAGAATAAACACAAGATGTAAAGCTTCAATTCAGGAAATAGAGACAACCATAATCAACTGGAAAACTTTTCTTTAGGCAACAAGGTAAAACCTATTTCACCAAGCAGAGTTTGTGCAGGAAGAGGCAAACAGCCAGTGAGAAAAGTAGTAGAAATAAGGAGTGAAGTAGGAAGTTGGAAGTGAGAGCCTTCTCCAAACTTGCTTCCACTTCTGTGTAAGTAACTGCAAAACCAGCACCAAAAAAACTCTCAGTAATATGCCAGTGTCTAGTGCAAAGCAGTTTTAGTTAATAAAACTCATTTCCCAACACTCAAAGTACATGTTAGGTATTGTGCCTCTCTCTCACCTATCTGGCATGCTTGCACAGAAGCACCAGCACCAGGCTACACCAAAAGAGAACAATTTCATTATTAACACCTTGGAGGCAAATGCCATCATCTGTGGAACTATCAAGGACTTCTGACACTGGTGAGGTGCTGTCCTCTGAATGATGTATTTATCTCCTTTGGTTTCATGTCTCTTACCACAAGAGCTACAGCATGCGCTTAGTGGGGACTGTGATATAAAAATTTAGGAGAGGAAGACCCCCTTGCTTTCCAGGTTATCTACAGATGTACTGGGCCCAGAGGTGTCTACATCTTCCCCTCCCTAGTCTGAGTCCCTGGGAGACCTTCACAGATAATATTTTAGAGTGACCAATGCAGCACTCCAAGTCTGCATTAGAACTCTCACGAGCACAGATGCACAAAAGGTGCAGCATTAAGAGTGCCTCTGTTTATTTCAGAGGCATGAACAGTGTGGTTTACTGATCATTGTGACAGAATAAGGGTCACAAACTATCGTTGGTAAATACACTGGTATCAGAAAGCACTGGAAGCACAAGCAGTAGTATCCCCTTAGAATAAAGGTTACATGACAGGCACCCCTGTGGAGAAGCAGTGGGTTACAGCCCATCGGCCATCCCAGAATACACAGGACAGCTCTCCTCTGATTCCTTCCTCCCCTCCTATGTCGTATTTATAGTTTTCTTTGGTGATAGGGAAGAGACAAAGTTCCAGCTGATGTCATTTCATGGTTACATGGAGATTGAGTGACTTTAGTTCACACATATGAAGTATGCACAGGTTTTACTTCATTAGCATATGCAGGTGTGAAAAATTTTATGTATTTTCAAGCCAATGAAACAAAATTTAGCTTTTGGTGACTGGTTGGGCCCTTCCTTGGCTTAGCTCCCATTGTCTGCATTGCTATAAACAGAGCATGGCCACAACACCTCAGTGCAACCCCATCCTTTGTTTCCTGCCTCTCTCCAGGCAGCACACCAAGTTCCCTCAGTGTCCCTGCTCCTGGGGCTGCAGTTTGTTTCTGGTGAACTACTGCCACCATAGACACTTCTCTCTGTTCAGACTTGTCTTTCAGTATTTCTCCAAAAGGACTGAAATAAAATGTTAGCTTGTGGCACCTGTACCCTAAAGCAACAGAAAATGTATATGAAGACTGCACCACAACCAGAAGGTATTGTTGAGTGGGCAGTGACAACAGTCAAAAAGCATCTTCTGTTTGCAGTGGTGAGAGACTACACCTCCACAAGATGTGTACATGCAAAGTGTCTTGCCTGGAGAGTTCTCTAAGAATGCACACTATTAGACAAAAACATAATCCAAAAGAAGAGAACTAGTTCTGGTGGAAACAAAATTGCTGTGGATAAAAGTCCACTGACCAGAAAGCACAGAATAGTCTACAAGCACGCCAGGAGGCACCCAAATTTCACACCACTTTATAAGAGAACAGTCTCCATCCAAAAGAATCACATTAGCAACACGTTGGAGGTTGTTAAAAGCCTCTGGACACAACCCTGAGTAACATACTCTACGGAGCTCTGCTTAAAGGGAGGCTGGACTTGATGACATCCAGTGATCCCTCCCAACCTTGCCCATTCTGTGATTCTGTGATATTAAACAGCAAGTCCAAATCCCTTCTCACAGTTCCTGTTACATTATTTTCCTGTTTCAAATCATGTTGTTAACATTGCTCTCATGCACACAGCCGGATGAGAAAGAAGGGGGAAAGCACAGCAAAACACAAAGAGCAACTTTTTTAGGCATCTCCTCAGCGTTTATTTGTATTACTTTGCATAATCTCAAGTGCTTTCTTGGTGATGAGATCTTTATTCAATGTGCAAATGAATAAGCTCCTTCTGCAGATATTTCCATGATAAAACTATTCCCAACTGTCCTAAAAAGGGGTGACTGACTCACACGTGGTACTCAGTTGTACCTGCTGATTCTAAGGTCTTTAGCTGAGCAAGAAGATCAAAGGTCTCACAGGGATCTTTTAAGATCACTACACCTGCAGCTGCACCAGCAAGTCTGGGGTTTTCCAAACAGCACAGGAAGTATTTGGCTTAAGTAGCAACTTATTTTACAAGGTTTCTCATAATGTTTAAAGAAGACCCCNCTTGAGGAAGTACCCAAAGTGCCAAAACTGCAGCCTCTTAACCAGGTGCAAACAGTAAATCAACAATGTGCAGAACAGTGCTGCTTATGAATGTTTCTCATCATGAAAGTGTTCCAGAGAGCGAGAAAAATGATCTCCATCTATAAGATTTCCCAAACAGTAAGGCAAAGTGCTATCTGGCACTTTGGAATTCACTCTGGAATGTTAGTGTAGGGTGATGCGGCAAAAACCATTACACCTTAGAAATAGGGACTTTTAATCCCTAAAAACTGGAGTCTCTTACCAACAGAACCTGGTGCAAATGAACAAACAGGAACTTTATTTTAAGAAAATATAACCTAGATAACTGATACCCAGTTATCACTACAACAAGAAGTGAGAGAATTGCTAGTACCTGAAGCTGTGCCCAAAGTTCTCTTGCTTCCCTGTCTCCTGAGCTCCTTTCGACCATGTCCATCTGGGGCTGGATCCTCTGTCTGGCAAAGAAACTCACCCAGTCACTCTGCCAGTCATTCACCTGAAGAAACAGGTCTGAAGAGGTCAGTTCTACATCACACAAAAGGCAGATTTTCTTCTTTTTCAAATAAACCTTTTGAGGACCACACAGCCTTTGTGCTGGTACCACCCAGGACAGTAAACACTATCATTTAATTGAACACTATCTTAAAACATTAAATCAGGGGAATAAATAATTTTCTCTCAGTGATTAAAATCCAAGAAATTGAAGAGCCATCAGTATCCAATGCAGCTATAAATGCTGTCCAAAGTACTACTTTTTTTAGCAGGATAAACCATGCTCTTTCTGATTCATGGCTCCACAAAAATTCATTTTATTTACATTATGATAATTTTGACCCTTTGTGTCACCCAGAGGAAAATGAGATGAATTTAAAATTCTATCAGTCTGATGAAGTACAACCTACCTGTGGAAGATAACCACAGCAGGTAACTGTATGAAAGCCAAACTGATCCACAAACTGGACTTCCATTTGCCCTTGTCCTTTACCTTTCAAACCAAAGACAAAAATTCAACACCAATGACAAAATACTGAGCATCCATGACACAAATGAACCTTAAAAACTATGCACAGGTACAATGCTGTTTCCGCTGAGAATAAAAAAAATTGCACTTTAATGTTCTCTTTGTTAAAATGGTTGCTGCAGCTGGTTTTAAAATTTAAAGCTCAGTGTAAAGCAGCCATATTACACTCTTTATTTTTGTATTTTGAGGTATTGTATCTCCTCTGATACCATGTCCTTGTAGAAACTGTGGTTCAGGCTCCCAAACTGAATACGTGTTTTGCTCACAGAGATCCAAACAGGGCAAACGAAAGCAAAAAAGAAGAACCTCCCACCTGCGTGTTTCATCCCAACCTATTTTTATACTATCTTTAGTGGAAGAAGATGAGCCTGTCCTGAAGTGGCAAAAGCTATTTTAATTATTTTTTAAATTATTATTCTTTAGGTTAAATTTGCAAACAGCTGTGTACTGTACCAACTGTGCTCCCTTCTTTCTTCAGCTTCTCTCCAAGTTGCTGGTTATGAAGGTGAAGATCAGCCAGCTGTGTTCCAAGCAGTGCTGAATGTCTAAGAAACAAAAATAATGTTAGCAACTCTGACACATGAACAAATCCAGACTTTGATATTCCAGGAGTTACTTGAAAACCTTTATCAAGCAAGTAGAAGTTCTCCATCTCTAACAAAATAACTTCCCAAAGTATTCCTATCAAGACTGCACATTAATATAGACAAAATGTACTTACTTGGTTGTTTCTGACACCATTGTTGAAAGTGAAATCATAAATTTACTAACAATGATAAACTACCAATTCTAATTCCTGTGTGATATCACTTCCATAAGCATTTTCAGTAAGGTATGTGTACGAAAGCATGCACATAACACGGAACATGTTATGCCTTTTTTTTTTCCTCTGGCAAACTGTCTTTGTAAAATAGAACCAAACAAGAAGATTGTCTTCTTTCTGTCAGTGTCTCTGGCTGCTCTTCTCTAAATGGCCTCGAAGGTGGGCATCAGATAGGCCTAGTTTATTATTTATTTTTAGTAAGAGCTGATCCTCTACAGAGTTCAGAAAAGTCTTGTGGTAACTGCAAACAACTCCCACAGCCAGTTGCCCCCCGTGTTAACAAAATTATGTTCCTTTTCCTTTTTTTGACCTTTCCTAACTTTCTCTATTATAAAGGCACTGTCATTTAAAGCAAATTTAGTTCTTCATTTTGTTCCTGTTAACACAGATTCTATCTATCACCCAGAATTTGAACCCCAAAGGCACCATTTGAAATCCAAGCCAGCAAGATCTCTGCCCTTTCTTTTGGGACTCACTGAGGGCTTTTCATGAATCAGAAACCCTGGCAATGAGATAGATGAGGGACAAGACTTTAAACTGGCTACAGACATCCTGAAAGTGAGATAAGAAATTGGTCATGATCACCTCCCCAGTGGAATCAGATGGGTTTCATCATATTAAGTGCTAGTAACAGAGAAGGGTCAAAAGTTTGAAACTATCAAAATGAAGTTTAAGAGCTGCAGAAATCTTGAAAGCAAGATTAGTTCATTTGGGAAAGTGCCTCTGCATACTCCTGGCAAGCATTAGAGCACTGGTTCTTATATCAAAGGCAAGTACACAAAACAGGAGATCAGGTTGGTCATTTTCCTTACAGTAAAGAGGAACCTTATTATAAAAACTACTAATTATTACCTAAACAACTCAAAGTAACCAAAACTCAGACTCACTTCGTGATGTATTATCAGTTTGCTAGGTGAGGCATTAATAAGTATTATATACATTTCTCTGCTGCGTTACTTCCCATATGTCCCTTGACTTGCTTTATAAAAAATTGAAACAAGTTTCTCCTATGAAAACAAGTGATTTAACTATCATAATAGCCAAAATTTATGGTTAAAGAAGGCAAAGATAACACTATTTTACCTGTTCAAGCTTTTCATTTCCAAATGTTCCATCACCAGCACAGTATTGTCCCCAGGCAGTTCTACAACCTTAATGGGTTTAGGCACTCTTACTGTCTGTGTTTTCATGATGGCTTCCAAACTTGCCATTTCTCCCAGAAACATTCTTCTGGCCTGCCAGATATTAAAGGAAAGTATTAGTCTCTATAAGCATCAGTCACAGGTAAAAAGTTAAATAAAAAGTTTGAAGCAAACATTTATTCATGCACAAGATACAGACAGAACTGCACCATCAGACTTGATGATAATTTTACAGTTGCAGAAATTTCACTTTGTAAAACAAAGTGAAAAGCAACTTAGGTTCTAGCGTTCTCTATAACTTAGAAACTCTGTTTACAATTGAAGGAGTGTAAACTGCATACACACAGAATGTGTGCAATATTCTATTAATAGAGCAAATGTCTAGGAAGCCACGGACAATGTACACCATCAGTTGGGAGGCTACAAGAACAGTGCTGTAATTCACAGACATCATGACTTTCCAGACCAATGGAGTCAAGCTTCAAAAACAACTCCATTTGCAGCCACAGAATCACAGAACCATAGAATTGTTACAGTTGGAAAAGCCCTTTAAGACCCCTCAGTCCAATCACTAAACCACCACTGCCCTGGGCACTCTGTGCCAGTGCCTGGCCACACTTTGTGTGAAGAAACTTTACCCAATATCCAATCTAAACCTTCCCTGGCACAACTTCAGGTTGCTTCTTCTCACTCTTCCCTGGGAGCAGAGCCTGACCCTGCACTCTCCTGTCGGGGAGGTGTGCAGAGCCAGAAGGTCCCTTCTGAGCCTCCTCTTCTCAGACTGAGCCCTCCCAGCTCCCTCAGCCGCTCCTAGTGCTCAGCTCCGTTCCCTTCTCCTGACATCCTGCCTCTCTCCTCAGGTCTAATTGGTCAGGTCTCTCTAATCAGGTCTCTCCTCAGACTAATTGGGAAAAAGCTCTGAGATCATCAAGTCCAGGCTGTGACCAGACACCACCTTGTCAACCAGACCATGGCACTGGTGTGCCACGTTCCTTAAAGACTTCTCGGGATGGTGGCTTCAGCACCTCCCTGGGCAGCCCCTTCCAGTGTCTAANGCACCGGGAAAGGCGGGGCGGGAAGGGGCGGGCAAGGGGCAGCTGGGGCGAGGAAAGGGCGTTTGAGGGGGGCAAAGGGAGTCTGAAGGGGGGCAAAGGGCGGCGGAGGCGTCTGGAGGCGGCCGAAGGAGCCGGGCTGATGACCCGGGCACTGCTGTCAAAGGGCTCTCTCGCTCCTCACATGCCGATTTGCTATCGTGTTCAGCTTTGCTCTTGTGTTTGTGACAGAATCAAATACAGAACCGCAGAACGTTCTGGGTTGGAAGGCACCCACAAGGTTCGTCGGGTCCAATTCCTGCCCCTACACCCCAACAATCACACCCTGTACCTGAGAGCGATGTCCAAACGTGCACCTTGAGCTCTGTCAGGCTGGTGCTGTGACCACTTCCCTGGGGAGCCTCTAACAGTGCACGAACACCCTCTGGGGGAAAGAAGCTTTTCCTAATAGCCAACCTAAACCTGCCCTAACACAATTTCAGGTCCCCTTGGGTCCTGTCACTGGGCATCACAGAGCAGAGATCAGTCTGTCCCTTCTCTTCCTTCACAAAGTTGGATATAGCACTCAGGTCTCTCCTCAGACTAATTGGGAAAAAGCTCTGAGATCATCAAGTCCAGGCTGTGACCAGACACCACCTTGTCAACCAGACCATGGCACTGGTGTTCCACATTCCTTAAAGACTTCCAGGGATGGTGACTCCAGCACCTCCCTGGGCAGCCCCTTCCAGTGTCTAATCAGCCTTTCTGTGAAGAAATTCCTCCTAATGTCCAACCTAAACCTCTGCTGGTGCAGCTTAAGATTGTGCCCTGTCCTCCTGTCCCTGTTTCCTGGGAACAGAGCCTGACCCCCACCTGGCTGCACTCTTCTGACAGGGAGTTGTGGAGAGCCAGAAGGTCCCCCTGAGCCCTCCTTTTCTCCAGGCTGAGCCCCTTTCCCAGCTTCATCAGCCGCTCCTCATCGAACTTGTGTTTCAGACCTTTCACCCATCTGTTGAGTTGGTGGGTTTCTTGGCTTGGTGACCACAAGCTGGTGATCACAATTTCCCCTGCTACAATTACACTTGGTCCACTTTTTTTTTTTATGAGTTGGCCTTATTTTGTTCCTCATAATCTGGCCTTGTCTTGGCTGTTTGGCCAAGTGCCCTTGATTTAAAGATTCTGCATTCTGTTATGTCTGGTTTCAGTTGTTTTATTACCTCAATTTACTTGCTTTTATTATTTTTTATATAGCTGCTGCAATTGCTGAGAAATGTTAAACATAATTGATCTATCTGGAAGCCTGATGGTTCATCACTATCAAGTACTTGATTTCTGCCTTGAGATTTTGTTTAATTAGTCTGATCCCAAGGCTGTAGCTCCTCTGCTATGGAGACAGGCGGTGAGAGCTGGAGGGGGCTGAGCCTGGAGAAGGGAAGGCTCTGGGGAGACCTTTGAGCCCCTTCCACAGCCTAGAGGGACTCCAAGAGAGATGGAGAGAGTCTTTGGACAAAGACTGGACAAGGGGTGCGTCTTCAGACTAGAAGAGGGCAGGGTTAAATTGGATATTGGGAAGAAAACCTTCCCTGTGAGGGTGGTGAGGCCCCAGCACAGATTGCCCAAAGAAGCTGTAGTTGCCCCATCCCTGGAAGTGTCCAAGGCCAGGCTGGACAAGGCTTGAAGCAACCTGGCATACTGGAAGCTGTCCCTGCCCATGGCAGGGGGATGGAAGGAGGTGGTGTTTAAGCTTCTTTCAACCCAAACTATTAATGGTTGCAATGAAAGCAAAGGTTCACAGAGAGCTCTGCCTGGCACTGCCATTCCTTGTGTCTCCTTTGAAAACTTTCAGGACTTGCAAGTCTTTTCATTTTGTGTTTTGAGGAACAAGTTCCACTGCATCCTTCCATGATGGTGTTGGTGAGGATGGAGGAGCAAGAGCGGGAAAAAGTGATGGGAGCAGTAATTTGCAATAATGATGTGTATCTGAGAAAAGAAAGAAGCCATCAATAAAAGTTTTTTATAAGTATTATGATTCATGCCCTATGCAAAAGAACTAACCTTCTGTTTATACTCATTTACCTCCCATTTTATTTTGCACAGTACTTCTGAAACTGGCAGAAGTTTTAGATTTTCAAAGTTCATTCTTTCAAAATACAACATAAGATATTCAAAGCCTATTTTGCTTTTTCACACAAGTGATGTGGTTAAGCTGTATCCCATCATAGAGCAGAAAGATCAAAGCCACGTTTCCTGCTGATCATGTGGAATGTTTTGAGCTGGGGTCAGTTTGCTGCACTGGCTTGATGGTGGAGAAAAAAGAGCAGAGAGATGCTGTTTGATCACTGCTAAATACCAGCCTGAGGATTTACAACAGCCGGGATCAAGGATTAGTGAGATCCCATGTGGAGCTCACCTGTCTACAGCACCTGCAGCATTGAAGTGGTGATGAAGTAGAATCCTCCAGTAATGGCAGTGGATTTCCAGCACCTTCTGAAGCAGTACACTTACTCAAATGGTCCAAAACAAATCCCCTCCTGCTCACGTCCTGTTTCTCTGCCTGCACGTGACAGCAGCACTCTAGCACACTTTGTCAGCCACCCCAGCCAGGGTGTCACCACGGGCAATGTTTGTGTGTCTGTGTGAGCAGTCAGGTCTACAGGGCAGGCAGTAACACCATCATGAGCTCTGCTTCAATGGGCTCCCAGCATTTGCTGAGCAGCAATGTCCACTCCAGGGACACAAGAGAGATGCAGATTCACAGCGCTGTTTTGCAGCACACAGGCTGTCGTGGACATTCAGAAGGCTTCAGAAACGCTCAGTGCAAATGGGGCAAAGTCTTCCATTAAAGCTCTGTCAGGTCCAATGATGAACTGCAGTGCTGGACCTCTGCAGCTGCACTGACCTCCAGCTGCAACACAGGCACAGCCTGTAACCCGGAGGGTGCAGGTGAGTACAGGCCAGTGCTATGAAAGCAGGGCTGAAAAAAATAATCCATCAGCTGTGCTGGGTCTCGGTGACACAAGGACAGGGCTATGAATGGTCACACACATTGAGGCAGCTGTGGCAGCACACTGTGTCCCAAGTGGCGGCTCATGTCAGACCCAGTCATGTGGATTAGATATAGGGCTGAATGAATACCCACTGCCAGAATGGGTCCCAGTATGGACAACTCCACAGAATTTTAAGCTGAGCAGCCACTTTTTTAATCAGGTGGGAGCTCCCCAGACCATGGTGCTTCAACAGGACCCCAGTGAGTTCAACAGCCACTGCATGAGCCCTGGGCACTTGGGCGTGGGTGTGCTCAGGACACAGGGCTGGCATACCCGGGGGAATGCAGCTCCACTTAGGAGGGCTTCTCTTCCTTTGCCACTGAAAAGCAGAGCTGAAAACAACTGCACTAACCCAAGGCACTCAGGGCCAACATGGTCTCAGTAGGACATACAAATGTCCCATCCGTGCAACAGAAAGGGAAAACCTTGCTTGCCTTTACACTTCCAGGAACGCAGTGCCTTTGAACCCACAAATTAAGGAAAACATCACACTGAGCCCAGTTACCTGAATGCCTGTTTTCTGGAAGGGAAACATTTTCTGGTTTACAGGGAAACACAACAGCATGATTTGATGTTGGAGATAAAATCGTCTACCCATACTACCAAAATCTTGTCAAAAGCACCAAAATCAGATTTGAAAACATAATGCTTCCCTTTTCACTTGGCAGCATTTTGAAATGACAAAAGCAGTGAGTCACTCAAAGATTTGGCTCAGTTTTGACCAAATAGTCTGTGTTTTCACAGGATAAAGTATGTAATGATTTACATTAAAATAAACCAAAGATCTGCATGAAATGAAAGTTTTTGCTATTTGGTAATTTCAATAGTTTATCGTTATCGACATGTCATCTTTGTTATATTTCTGACATCCAGGGCAAAAATCAATAAATATTCATGTAAATAAATATTTCATGTAAACAATACCTTCTTTGCCTCTCTCTTTTCAAAAAATACTTGATAGTAGCACATAAATAGATATTAACATATTTTAGTTATAATCTTGTCCAAAACCTTGATATGTTTCATTTTTGTGAAACATTAATTTCCCCAATATTATTAAAGCTGAGGAACTACTAGATTGGTAAATGCGAACTTCCACAATGCAAGTAGCAATTTTATTGGAAAAACCTACAGCTACAAGCAAATACTTTTAGCCATCACTGCAATGGGGGCTGAAGTTGCAGGTGTGAGTTTCTGTGTCTTGAACCCTCCAAAATAAGGAGGGTTAAAGAGGCAGAAACAATTTGTTCTTTTGTGCAAATTTCTAGTCCTTCTATCACTTAAGGCAAAGAGTTTGCATTAACAAGAAAGAAGAGAAAACAGCTTTAGACATATCCTAAAGTATTTCAATTTCCTACAATATTTTTCTTAAAATGTGCACAACTTCACAGGAGAAGTACTGGGTCTCCAGTGTCTACTGATAAATTTATTTCAATGCACAAAACCTAAGCCTTGAAGAAAGGAAAAGACCAGAAAAAAGAAGCTTCAAATATGGTATAAGCAAAAACAACAAAAGTAGTTACAATGCTGAAATTTCTTTAATACAAGAGTTTGACACTAATTTACATAATCTTAAATAATTAAGTTACACTTCAATAATGACATACATAATCTTACAGGTATTAATCCTAAATTTTAAGTAAATAAGCTACATTTGATAGACTGCCTGGCTGAAGCAGACAATTGGTGCCAGGACTCTGCTTCCTGATTGTCAGGTTTCTGTATTGATCTCTTAATGTGGACAGCTTGTTGTGGAGATACTGGCATCTGTTCTTCACCTCAGAGTAGCTGTGGCTAAACTATGAAGGGGAGATAAAATTAAGGCATGCAAATATTTCTGCAGAGTTTAGAATTTCATGTTCTTTGCTTTAAAGTAGTCTTGAGCAAGACTGAGAGCTTACCCCCTCCCAGAGTCTGTTTTGTCTTCTGATACTCTAGGACTTTTCTAAGAAGCCTCTTCAAGACAAAAAACCTCTATGAAGTCAATATGAAGAACATTTCCACACTACCAGAAAATATAAACCTATGTAAAACACTAAAAGTACACTCAATTTGACACAAGGTATTTTCTTCTCCGTGAGCCACCACTCTCTTGCTTTGCTAAAACAGATCTCAAACCCCTGTATCACCCAAGATCTGCAGTTAAACCAGTCAATAGGCAATAGAAACACCTCATGCTCGAAGACTTTCTTTGGGATGTGTCTCGTGCTGCTATGCATTCACAGACAGGTCAATCAGGTGAAATCTGAGGGCTGAACAACTCTTTTGGCTGAGTTTTGCAAAAACGGGAGGCAGCTCACATAGAATCTGAGAGTATACACCAATTTTGAGAGGGGATAATAAAGGAGGTTCCGATGGCAAAACCTGCAAGTGGTCAGCTGGCCTTGGTGCCACTGGAGTCCCTGGAAAATGCAGTTCTATAACCACAAAAATGAAGGACAAACCCAGCTGGCAGCGATCTCTGAATGCTCTTATCCAACACCAGCACACAAAACAGGACTGACTTTGAAGTTAGGTCCAGCTTCAGAGTTATTTCATGTGGCACAGGGCCCTGTTTGAGGGAAGTACTAAATAAATCCATGTTTGGAGTTCCAGTGAAAAGATTGTACCTCTGCTGGGTTAAAAACCAGGAGTTTTGGACAGATGGGAAACAAATGTCTGTCAGTGCCTGACACTGTTTAGATTGTGGAGAGAAATCTAAAGTCACATGAAAAAATGGAAATTTTCTGAAACTATTTGTGGTGTTGATCCTATCCATAGTATCTGCTCTGTGCTGGTGTCATGTTTGTGGAGGGAAGTTTGCAGCACGTGAAATGCAGTGAGTGTAAATGTCATAGTATCTTTAATATAATCCATGCATGGCATTGCAACTGTNAATAGTTTATCGTTATCGACATGTCATCTTTGTTATATTTCTGACATCCAGGGCAAAAATCAATAAATATTCATGTAAATAAATATTTCATGTAAACAATACCTTCTTTGCCTCTCTCTTTTCAAAAAATACTTGATAGTAGCACATAAATAGATATTAACATATTTTAGTTATAATCTTGTCCAAAACCTTGATATGTTTCATTTTTGTGAAACATTAATTTCCCCAATATTATTAAAGCTGAGGAACTACTAGATTGGTAAATGCGAACTTCCACAATGCAAGTAGCAATTTTATTGGAAAAACCTACAGCTACAAGCAAATACTTTTAGCCATCACTGCAATGGGGGCTGAAGTTGCAGGTGTGAGTTTCTGTGTCTTGAACCCTCCAAAATAAGGAGGGTTAAAGAGGCAGAAACAATTTGTTCTTTTGTGCAAATTTCTAGTCCTTCTATCACTTAAGGCAAAGAGTTTGCATTAACAAGAAAGAAGAGAAAACAGCTTTAGACATATCCTAAAGTATTTCAATTTCCTACAATATTTTTCTTAAAATGTGCACAACTTCACAGGAGAAGTACTGGGTCTCCAGTGTCTACTGATAAATTTATTTCAATGCACAAAACCTAAGCCTTGAAGAAAGGAAAAGACCAGAAAAAAGAAGCTTCAAATATGGTATAAGCAAAAACAACAAAAGTAGTTACAATGCTGAAATTTCTTTAATACAAGAGTTTGACACTAATTTACATAATCTTAAATAATTAAGTTACACTTCAATAATGACATACATAATCTTACAGGTATTAATCCTAAATTTTAAGTAAATAAGCTACATTTGATAGACTGCCTGGCTGAAGCAGACAATTGGTGCCAGGACTCTGCTTCCTGATTGTCAGGTTTCTGTATTGATCTCTTAATGTGGACAGCTTGTTGTGGAGATACTGGCATCTGTTCTTCACCTCAGAGTAGCTGTGGCTAAACTATGAAGGGGAGATAAAATTAAGGCATGCAAATATTTCTGCAGAGTTTAGAATTTCATGTTCTTTGCTTTAAAGTAGTCTTGAGCAAGACTGAGAGCTTACCCCCTCCCAGAGTCTGTTTTGTCTTCTGATACTCTAGGACTTTTCTAAGAAGCCTCTTCAAGACAAAAAACCTCTATGAAGTCAATATGAAGAACATTTCCACACTACCAGAAAATATAAACCTATGTAAAACACTAAAAGTACACTCAATTTGACACAAGGTATTTTCTTCTCCGTGAGCCACCACTCTCTTGCTTTGCTAAAACAGATCTCAAACCCCTGTATCACCCAAGATCTGCAGTTAAACCAGTCAATAGGCAATAGAAACACCTCATGCTCGAAGACTTTCTTTGGGATGTGTCTCGTGCTGCTATGCATTCACAGACAGGTCAATCAGGTGAAATCTGAGGGCTGAACAACTCTTTTGGCTGAGTTTTGCAAAAACGGGAGGCAGCTCACATAGAATCTGAGAGTATACACCAATTTTGAGAGGGGATAATAAAGGAGGTTCCGATGGCAAAACCTGCAAGTGGTCAGCTGGCCTTGGTGCCACTGGAGTCCCTGGAAAATGCAGTTCTATAACCACAAAAATGAAGGACAAACCCAGCTGGCAGCGATCTCTGAATGCTCTTATCCAACACCAGCACACAAAACAGGACTGACTTTGAAGTTAGGTCCAGCTTCAGAGTTATTTCATGTGGCACAGGGCCCTGTTTGAGGGAAGTACTAAATAAATCCATGTTTGGAGTTCCAGTGAAAAGATTGTACCTCTGCTGGGTTAAAAACCAGGAGTTTTGGACAGATGGGAAACAAATGTCTGTCAGTGCCTGACACTGTTTAGATTGTGGAGAGAAATCTAAAGTCACATGAAAAAATGGAAATTTTCTGAAACTATTTGTGGTGTTGATCCTATCCATAGTATCTGCTCTGTGCTGGTGTCATGTTTGTGGAGGGAAGTTTGCAGCACGTGAAATGCAGTGAGTGTAAATGTCATAGTATCTTTAATATAATCCATGCATGGCATTGCAACTGTGAGGAAGGAGGGAAGGAAGGGAGGAAAGAATTCAGGAAGGAAGGAATTCAGGAAGGAAGGAATTCAGGAAGGAAGGAATACAGGAAGGAATTTAGGAAGGAAGGAATTCAGGAAGGAAGGAATACAGGAAGGAATTCAGGAATTCAGAAATTCGGGAATTCAGGAAAGAATTCAGGAAGGAATTCAGGAATTCAGGAAAGAATTCAGGAAGGAAGGAAGGAAGGAAAGAAGGAAGGGAGGAAGAATTTTATCAACCAGAAACAGGAATATATATTTACAGTTTAAACAATGACTCACTGAATGGCACAGTAGTGATTTATTTACTCATGTGTCAACCCATCTACATCTGTCTTGGTATACTTTGCTGTATGAAATCTGAAAATTACATGAAAAAAAGAGGGTGAAAGAGACTATACTGCACATGAAGAATTATGCTGTAATTTCCAGATAAATTTCCTAATGACAATAAGTAAATAGATAATTAAGCTTCATGCATAATCTGAACGACTCAAGCTCTCAATGTCTATAAGGGTTTTGTCATTGTAGCACACAAACAGTCATGTACAAGAACCTAGGAACGGGTGGAACGTGGTCTCAAATCTACTACAATACTCTACATTTCCTAAGAGGTTTGATATTTTAGAGCTACAGAAAATTAATACTGGGCAACTTTCCAGGTCCTTCATTTCATCTAACAGGCTGTGTATGATTTTCTGCATGTTCAGAGCTGAATAGTCAGTGCTCATTATTTAGCGCTCAGTATTTTTGTGCTTTTATAGTGTTGTTATTTCATCTTTTTTCCTCCTTTTTCAGAAGATAGCTGCTATTATTAAGAATTATCAAAACAGAATTTAATATAAAGAAACATAACTCGGTAGTAACTATCTAATGCGAATGCAAGAGTATTTTCCAATTCAGTTCTCGCATTCAGTTTCTTTTATTGCCGTCATGTTGGTTTTCCTCAGAATGAATCTTTCTGGCTTTTCAGTATGTGCAAGACACACCTGCACAGAACCACAGAAACACAGGGTCACCCAATGCTTTGGGGGAATAGTACAGCTTCTCCAAGAAAAGGTTAATAACCCTTCACTGCTCTCACTTGGCAAGCTGCGGGGAAACCATCAGATCTGAGTGGAAGGATCCCCTCCCTTGTCTGCTGCCAAAGTTCTGCCACTCCAGGAGGCTGTTGGCCTTCCTTGAAAAGTTCTTCTCCAACAAGCTGGTCCCTAGCCTGTCCTAGCATGTGGGTGCAGGACTGTGCTTCTTCTTGTGGAACTTTATGACATTCCTGCCAGCCCTTTTCTCCAGCCTACTGAGGTCTCTCTGGACAGCAGAACAAACCTCTGGTCTACAGAACAATCCTTTCCATTGTTTCTCACCTGCAAACTTGCTGAGGGTGCTCTCTGTCCCAGCATCCAGGTCATTCACGAGGACATTAAATGATGTTTTGGCCCCAGTATTGACTGACTGGGTGCTCTATAAGAAATGGTGAATAGGAAAACTTCATAAATATTTGATTTTCTTTTTTTTTAAGGATTAGTGGGGTTTTTTCCCCCTGGAGGAACAGTGGAAATTATTTATAAAGAAATCATGCTAAAAAGCAAAACCATTGCAAAATAGTGAAGCACAGAAGCAAGAGCTCCTGAGATGGAATCACTGGCAATATTTATAAAACCTGTCATGAGAATTTTCTTTGTTACATTTGAGAACAGATTTTGATATTTGCTATTGGACACCTTCTCTGAATTACCTCAATTCAAGAAAGAATCCTCAAACTTGTCTAATAAAACTGATTGATTCTCATTCCCTTTTTAAAAAGCCTGAGCTAATTGTAGCTTTTAGGTGTCTGGGAAAAAACTGGGAAGGAGTTTACAGTTACTTAAAGAGAAAAGAGAGGAGATCTATGTTCGAGCATCTGGTGATTTTCCCAAACTCAACTCCCAAATCCTTTTACTTGGGCAAGCAAGGCAGAACATTCACACAGTCCCAGAGACTAGCAAAAAGTGTCCTTGTGCCTTCACCATTGATCCAGCAGGGCTGTAGAGATGACAAACTCTGACTTCAAAACCAAATGGGAATATCTGGTGTAGGCATTGGCCTGAAATGCCTGGATGTGATGGCCTCTCCCAGGAAGGCAGAGGAGGAGCCCCGTGAATAGAGACCAGGGGCTGTCACCTGAGCAGATGTTAATGGACAGAACCAGTGCCCCCCTCACACAGCAGTCCCAACTTGCACCATCCAACCCTCAAGCTAATAAAGTATGCTCTTCTAAATGCAAAAAGGGGTGCTAATGACTCAAATGGTGGTAACAACCCGAGGCAAGAAGGGATCATGAGACAGTAGGACCAACAATGGTGCTGGATCCCGGGCTCTCCGGAGTCATGGGCAAAGGGCTCTTCTACCCTATTCTGGAAATCAGCAACTCCAGCTCCTTCCTGCAGCTGTGAGACCAGGTTCCATTGCTGGTGGGTTCGAGGAGCACCAACACATTGGCTTCCAGAAACATGGAAACCTGGCACTGTGGGCAAGTCCCTCGGGAGTGGATGGGGCTGGAGAAAAACATTCCTTTCTGCTTCTCTCTGAAGCAGTGACACAACCCACAGGGGTGGGAGACTCACCCAGAGCTGGCCCCCAAACACTCAAATCCTCCTAATCCCATCACTGAACATGGAAAGGCCATGAGGGGCAGCTGTCCATGCTGTCTGCTCCCACCACATTCCTGCTCACAGGAGACATTGGCAATGTGTCAGAAGCAGGGACAAGACACACAGTCATGGATGTGTGATACAGGTGATCAAAGGAGAGCAACATGGAAATATAGAAGTTCAAAACAAGAAACTGGTACTTCCTTTCTCCTCGTGGCACTGTGCACCCACTGGAGAGAACATTCCATCTCACACCCTGGTGACATCGTAAGTGGCAGACTGTGACCTCACCAGAGGATGAATTCTGATATCATATATCTCACTGCTCATGTTTGGGCACCAGCAGAGCCTGGGCCAGTCCAGTTCAAACTTTGACTCCTGCAAAGCATTTCTTCAAGTGGGAGCAGCTCATGGTCCTCACCTCTCCTCAGCCCTTTGTAGAGCACTGAAATGACCACAGGGACAGAGTGGAGCTGCCCCATCTGCCAGGACACTCAGAATGATGTGGCTTCTACTCTGCCCTGTCACCATCAGTTCTGCCTGGACTGCATCCTGCAGTGGACAAGGAGAAATCCAGTGTGCCCACTCTGCAGCAGGCCAGTAGAGACTGTCAGGTTTCCTGGCAATGAAGAAGATGACTATATAGACATGGTCATCAGAGCCCCCAAGGAGTCACCAGAGACCAGCAGCCAGACAGGGAGAACACCCTTCCGCCTGGGTAAAAACAGCACCAATTGTGCAGTGGTAACATCTCTGTCTTCTCCACAGGGAACCCTGTCCCCAGCTGAGGAGGAGGCTGCAGGACTAGAGCCTGTGGGTGGCCTCCTGCCTGAGGTGTGAGCAAGACTGTTCCGACAACACCAGCATCTCCTAGACCCTGTGCAGCCATGCCTGCCCCAGAGGCTGGAGGGAATATACTGGGACTGCTGGTGGCTGGTGGAGGACATAGAGAGCTGCAACCTGTACAGCCTCTGCATCTATGGTCTAGATGTGGAGATGCTGGTGCAGTTGCTGCAGCCTCTCCTGAGCGAGCACACAGTGTCACTGATGCACAGCATCAGCAGTGTCATTGTGGACCAGTGCAGTCAGGAGGTCCAGAGGCTGCTGTGCTCTGGCCCTGTCAGGGATGAGAACAATGGCCCTATGGCCAGCTCCAGCTCTGGCCCCAGCTCCAGCTCCAGCTTGAGTTTCAGTTCCAGTTTCAGCTCCAGCTCCAGGAGTTCCAGCAGCTGCAGAAGATCCAGATCTAGGCCCAGCAGCTCTCGGCTCAGTAGCTCCTGGGAGGGGACCCCCACCAGCAGCCCTACAGCCTCCAAGGTGGAGAAAAGAGCTGGTACATCAGCAACCAGCCCCACTGGGAGCCCCAGCTGCCCCTCACCTGCACCCAACCCCTCAGAGTGGGACCAGAACCAGGAGAGAGTGCAGCAGCTGGTGGTGGCAGGTCCCACTGCCCAGGGCTGCAGCCACAGCCCCTCTGCTCCCAGCCACTGCAGGAATCTCTTGCCCAGGGGGTCCCAGCACTCCCCAAAGAAGAGGGCCCCAGCTCCCAGGATTCTCCTCCCAGCAGGAGGCCATCCTGACAGCAGTGCTAGCAGGACTCCTGCAATCTTTTAGTCAGGAAATAAGAAAAGGAAATAAATTGTTGCTTCCCTCACACAGTCTCTGGGTTCCCTCTTCCTTCTAATGCTTTTACCCTTCCCCTCATGACCCACTGTTGGAGGCACCTGCATGCTGAGGGGCACAGCCATGGGCCTTGGAGCCTCAGGGTCATGTCAGTGGTGCTTCCTCCCACAGGAAACCCTGCTGCAGCCACGCACCCACAGCACAGCAGATGACAAAGCTGGAATGGGCAGGAGGAACAAGTTATCTTGTCACAGGTACACTGAGGATCCAACTGGGCATCACTCCTTGCTTCTCCTGGCAGCTCCCTGCTGCCCCACTTGGTCCCAGTGCCCGAAGGTCATCCCAAGCTCTGCCCTCCCAAACAGAGTATCCCTGGAACCGTGAGTATCACTCCAGGGTATCAGCATGGGGATTACAAGGAGGTGTCCCCCCACACCAGGTGTTTCTGAGGAGTCTGGCAGGGGCTTCCTCTCACAGCTGGACACTGTGGCCTAAACGCCTATGGCTGGAAGGGAGCCTTCCTCTCACCCAGGGCTGGCCATCTCCACCCAAATACTCCAAATCCTGGCATTGCACAGGGAAAGGCAGTGAGAGAAGGAGGCATCATCTAGCCATAGGCAGTCTATGCTGACTGCTCCCACCACATTCCTGCTCATGGGACACCTCAGCAATGCATCAGGTGCAGGGACAAGACACATGGATGCATGACACTGGTGACCAAGGGAGAGCAACACAAAAATGTAGAAGTTCAAAACAAGAACCTATTTTCTTTTCTTTTCTTACCTGCCACTGTGTACCTGTAGTGGGGAACATCCCATTGTGACATCATCAGGCGCTGGAGGGTGACATCCCAAGTGGCAGATTGTGACAACACATCCATTGCTGATTCTGTTTAGGCACCAGCAGTAATTGGGCCAATCTGGCCTAAGTCTTGACTCCTGCTGAGGAAGACTGTGGGATCTGCAGAGTCAAACCAGGCTTTTCCCAGCACTGGTGGTGTGTTGGGGGCTGCCATCAGTGCCTCAACAACTCTCAGTACCTATCCCAGAACCAACACTCCTGTTTCCCTCCCCTGCCTGATTGGGTGCAGCACTGAGGGTGAGCTGTGCAGGAAAATGTCCCTGCAAGGTGGCTGTGGGGTGGATGATGGGACTTAGGGAGGTGGGAGAGTGTTCTTCTTCAGGGGTCTGGGTATTCCTTCCTCCCCTCCCTTGGACAATCAGTGACTGCAACTTCTCCTGCAGCATGTGACACCAATGAAGGGGAGCAGCTTCTGATCCCCAGCTCTCCCCAAAATGCTGCTGAGCACAAAAATGGCCAGAGAAAATAACAGCAATTGCCCCATCTGCCGGGACACTCCAAAGGACGTGGCTTCTGCTCTGCCCTGTAATGACCATTTCTGCCTGGGCTGCATCCTGCGGTGGACACAGACAAAACCATCATGCCCAGTCTGCAGGATACCGATAGAGACTGTCAGGTTTTCTGAGCGGGGTGAACAGGACTCTCTGGTGTTTACTGCCATCTCACCTGAAGAGGCACCAGAGACCAGCAGCCACCTAGGGGCAGTTCCCATCCTCCTGGATGAAAACAGCCCCTATGGCCCTCTGGTGCCCCCTGCACCTTCTCCACAGGGAACCCTGTCCCCAGCTGAGGAGGAGGCTGCAGGACTAGAGCCTGTGGGTGGCCTCCTGCCTGAGGTGTGGGCAAGAGTGTTCCAACAACAACAGCACCTCCTGGATCCTGTGAGGCCCTGGCTGCGTGAGAGGCTGGAGGCAATATTCCAGGACCAGTGGTGGCTGGTACAAGTTGCACAGGGCAGAATCCTGCATGATCTCTGCCTCCATGGTCTGAATGTGGAGAACTTGGTCGTGACACTGCAAGACTGCTTTGGGCAACACACAGCACCACTGGTCCATGGCCTCATCAATATCATTGTGGCCCAGTGCAGTGAGGAGGCCCAGAGGCTGCTGCTTTTCCACATTGGCAGGTAGGAGACTGACAGCCTGGTGGCCAGCTCCAGCTCAATGTCCAGCAGCTCCAGGTCCAGCAGCTCCCAGGAGAGGATTTCTCCCAGAGTCCCAGCAGGATTCAGCATGGAGGAGGAAGCAGGAACACCAGAAGCCACCCCCCAAGGGGCTCCCAGGCACTCCCCGCCCACATCCATTCCTGCAGAGCAGGACCAGCCCCAGAAGGAGCCAGAGCAGGCAGCAGTGGCAGGTCCCTCTGCCCAGAGCAGCATCTGCAGCCCCTCAGCTCCCAGCCAGGTCCGGGACCAGTCTCACAGGGAGCCTCAGCATGACCGAAAGAGGAGAGCCCCCAGCCCCCAGGATTCACCCCCACCCAGCAAGAGGCCAAGGCAGGCACCTGTGCAACCCTGCAACCCTGAGGGGCTCTTGTCAGAGAAGCCATGAAACCTGGACCAAGCAGGCCTACAGTGACTTTGGGAAACAACTGCACCTTCCCAGGTCTTGCTTCTGTACAGCGTCTGGTGAAGTCCCTGTTGGGCCAGTTCTGTGGTGCTGGGTGTCCAAGATCCTTCAGTAACTGAGAATTTCTGACACACTGGAATGTAAGCACATTTGAAAATGTAGTCCCAGAGACAGAAGTGATGTTGGAATGAAGGAGTTAACTTTAATAAATTAACCTGTTATACTCTTTTACAGTAGCTGAGAGTTGTGTTATATTACATTATAGTTATTGAACTGCAAGAGTTCACTGAGGTGGAATAATGGACAAGGAAAGTACTTCACATGTACATGGAAAACTTGATTTCCTAGGTAAATTTTTTTTTGTCTAGCTTGCTGAAAAGTAGTTGCTGTAATTGAACTGAAAGCCTGCTTGGTAAAATTTATTACAAAGCATACCTTTAATAAAGTTGTATATAAACCAAAATACAAATACTGACAAAGAGTCTAATACTGTTCTACATATGTTCTGTGGTTGGGAAAAATTTTGATCTTTTTTTCAGTTCCACAGTTACAAAGAATGCTATAAAGCAAATTGCAACCGAATAGTTTGGATCATGCAAAAAAAAACATAGAGCAAAATAGCAGGAACAGTTACATTTGAGCTGCATTTTAAAAGCAGGTGGTTTGCTTTAAATCTTAAGCTAGAGAAAAGAATTGAGAGGATCTGTGTGTTGAAAAAACCCCATAATAGAGCTATGTAAATGCATTCTGTTGCTGCCCCAAATGAATATTCTCATATTCAAAATATCATTGAAGATTGAAGCCCAAATTTCAAGTTATTTTATTTCTATCAACTGTGTTAAAACATTAATAAGAGCATTATTAGTCTAGATTAACAAGTGTCTATATGAATTGTGAAATTTGCACATTCTGATACCACAAGTATCACAAACTGTTATGTCCTTCAATAAGTCAGATTTTTCAGAAAATTCAACACAGGTTGAATTAGGTTTGAGTCTGGGGTTTTTTTTCTCTCTCAGAAAAAAAAAGCCAAAAGAGCTCACATCTTTGCTTATTCAGTTCAAGGCAAACAGGCTCTGAGGAGTCACTCAGCTACTATCAAATCAAAGTCGGAGATCTTGGATTCTGAGTATTTCCAAAAAGATGTCCTTGATTTTCAAACTTATCACAGAAAAAATGTCACCAAACAAAAATGAAATCAGTTGAATTCAGACATTGTTTTACCTTCCATTAAACCACAAATCTAAACTCTACCCTTCTCATTAACACAAACACAGAAACACTGACAGCCTTGGTTTGCAGAAAAAAGAAAAGGAAAACTGTCAGTACCAGTCACCTTATCGTGATGACAGCAATCAGTGCTGGCAGTGCTGCTCTGCATTTAAGTCTCCAGCCAACACTTCGACTTGCTGTACTCAGATTCTACATCTCTGCCACCTAGGTAGCCCTGTCCCTCTCTCTGAGCTGTGAGTTATTTTAACATGTGGGCCTAACCTTCACAGCTTCCTTAGAGCTGCAGATGTAAGGGTTTTGGGCAAAATGTTCTTTTAATGTTCTTTTTGACTCCTTGTATTCCTCTCCTCTCCCCCATTCTCAGTGAACAAAGCTCAAACCTCTCTAAAGCTGAATGTGGGGAAACAGAGTAATTTCTGCAGAGTCTGATCCCAACAAGTCAATTATCTACTGGGTATGTGAGGAAATTTCTTCACCTGTCATTCATCATGTAGTGGGAAACAACTGCTGCTTCCAAAAAGTGGTTTATCATGAACAAATGTTTCTTATAAAAATGTCTTAAAGGATGTGAGTTATGTGTGTCTGTGTTTGTGTCTGTGCACATGAGTATGCTGGAGCAGGACTGGGAGCTACAAAAGGAAAACCTCTGCAAATTTTCCATACGAATAAACTTTTATAAATGCACAAGCTTACACAAAAACAGGACTGGCAAAATTGCCCCAAGATGTTTAGGTGGTTTATTTCATCTGCTTTGAGTCAAGTTATTGCCACAAATTGGTAAAATAAAAGTCCTTAACAACAATGTAGCATTAAGAAGCAAGCATTCTTTATTTAGCCTGGGTGTACAAGGAGTCTCTCCTCTGAAATATTATGCCTGCTGATTATAGAAAAACTTCTGTTTATATACTATATTTTACACACTTATCCATTGATTTTCCTGGAATAAACACACATATGATAATCATTTTCCCCAAATCATTAATGTGATCCCTCCCCTCTGCACATGTGATCTTCTGTCCCAGGGGTCTCTTTGCTGGTGGTCAGTGACCGCCCAAGTAATAATTGAACTGGTGCTGTTTTCCAAATTAGAAGAAAAGTTGGCAAAACTGGGTTGGTTATTCCCCTGTTCTTCTTGGTTAATGTTCAACATGATCCTAGAACAAGCATTGTGCAGTTCCATAGGCCAATGGTTTTTGAAGAATAAGCATTGAATCAGCCCACCAGCTGTGCAAATAGCTCATCTGGCAGAAAGGTCGATCATGTGATGATAACTCTTGATAGAAAATATTAGTCTAATTTTTTTGTAATACTGCAATTCAATCAGAGCATTGGTTTGGTTAGGAGGTTGGCTGGGGTTTTGTTGGTTTTGGTTTGGTTTCTTATTTTAAGATATGACACTTGTGTTCAGCAGGCCAGACATCTTCTGCAACTAACCAGATTCTGGAAATTCCTGTGCAGTCTCAGAGAGGCTGTGCATTCTCCTTGCTTTGAGTTTTCAAGAGAAACCGGGAAAAGCCCTGAGCAATCTGTCATGTCTGATGGTGTGTTGAGGAGGAGGCTGGGTTAAAGATTTCCCGGGGTCCTTTCCCACGTCATTGTGTGATTCCAGTGCACGACTTCAGTTTGAGTGTTCCTACAGCAGTGGCAGACTCTGCTGAGTCTGGTCTAACAGCAGCCAGTTCCATTCCCCAGACTGCTATTCGGAGTCAAACATAACTACCCACGAGAGTAAAGGAGCTCGATGCAGGAAGTCTGGCTTGCAAGAGGAGGCTTCCTGCCAAGGTCCAGGGCTTGGGATCAGCAGCATTCCTAAAGTAACATTAGCAGGTCATATATTCCCCATTTGTGAATGGAGATCACAAAAGTAACAGTGAAGAGGAACAAATAACACAGTTTTTATTCTCAGAACTACAGTGTGTCCCTGTAGTTTTGTAGTTTTACAAATTTCCCATTTGCACTCATCTGTCTCAGGAGTGCCTTCCTTTCAGGACTTAAGACTGAGGTTTGTGATCCACAGTTGTCAGTCTCAAAAGTCCCTTTGCTCTGTGAACCGGGGAAGTGTGACTAGTAGGTCACCTTAATCGATCTGCTTTTCATTTCAAGGCTCAACTACTTCCTAATGAGGCTTGTTCTTCCCACTTGTTCTGCTACCGAGAAAACAAAGGGAGTGCTTTCATGGACTTTTAATTAGGCAAAGGAGGCGAAATGGTTGTTCTGAAACTCTCTAACGTTGTATATTCTTGAATGTTTGGCTGTATTTCTTCCCAAGTGTACACTCAAAAAAAAAAAGCTCCTAGGATCATCGGGATCACCAGTCCATTTACATGGGTCAGTGACAAACATGCCAAATTTCCATTTGCATTTAAATACTCCTATTTCAAATTACACATAGGTAATTTTTGGCTGGCAGATGCATTTTAGCATGTAGTCTGCTTTTTATTGGCCACCAAAGTGATCATGTCAAATTAGACTTCCCACCCGTCCTGGGTAGAGTAGTCATGAACAGCAACCTCCAAGTTCCCATGGAGATACAGAAGATTCAGATAACAAAGCAGAAATGATGGGTAAGAAGAGGATCAGTATACAAGATGTACAGCTTATTTTAGTATGTTTTACCACTGGGATTAATTCAATCCAGCAAGAAGAACAGTTTAAGTTATTCCCCAAGGCAATGCCCCCATGGACTCCTCCCTGTCACCAGTGGCATTCCACACTTAAGGACATATGTGCTATCTTAGGTTAGCTCTTTTATGCTTGGACTGGAGGGCATACTATAGATTCAAACTAGTACAGAATTAATTGACTCTTTTTTGCCTGAGCTGATCTAGGAGAGTAAATGACTGCTTCCAAATGAAGAGCTCCTCTTCATGCATGTGTAAATGTATGTGAAAACCCAGTAGCTCTCTATAGAGGACCCATATATATAGGAGACCTATATATGCCTCAATTCTCTGCAGAGAAAAGTAAACAGCAGAGGAAAAATCTCCCACTTTCGAAACAAAACACCAAGAAACTAAAAACATTTTATACAACTAAAGCATGCTTTGTCGGCCCTATCACTAGAGCAAATATTAAAATGAGCTTCATGTTCAAATATGCATTTATCCATATCCGTAGTTGCATTCCTCATCACAGTGATATTTAAACATATATTCAGCAATGATAAAGAACCAGAAATGGCACAAAGAAACTCTGCAAGAGCCTTTGGAGCAGGGGAAGAGGGAGGAATTTTTTTCCTGGTGTGAGATATGGGAAGGAAAATAGCCTAGAAACCTCGTAAAGACTATTTTGGAAAAAAGTGTATGGAAATTGATTTTATCTCTATTTAAACATCCCTATAGGGGAAATAACTGAGGCTCGAGGACTCTGCATTTCTGCAAAGGAAGGTGAAATAAGGAGCAGAGTGTGAAAAGTGCAGTTATCTCTCTGACGAAGGACAAAGTGCCTGGCCAGCGGGTTTTAAACTCAGAATTCGGGTGGCCAAAGTGAAAATCAAGCTGTTACAAAAAGACCTTGGAGGCAAAACATGAATGCAAAAAACTGAAAGACACCAAGTGAGGGGCCGTGCCCTCACGCTCTGATCCTCACCTGTCCCACGAGCTGTGAGAAATCAGCCAGCAGAAAGCCAGAGGCCCTCCTTGTTGCCAGCACGGCTGTCAGCAAGGGCAGAGCTGGCTCGCAGCACTGCCCAGGGCTGGGTGCTGCAAAGCCACAGGGAAAGCACGCATTTCTGCCTGCCAGTCTCACCAGCCCCGACCCAAGCGCTCAGGCAATCGATCTCAATGTGTTGCATTTTGGAGCCCTCTGCTGCCGCTGCAGATGTATTATCCAGGCAAATATTTACAGAACTGGGGTCTTTCCAGGATTATGTGGCAAAAATCTGTAGGGTAAAAAAAGGGCAAGATAACCAAGTTATGTCTCTATTCCCACTGAGGAAGTAAAATCTCAAAGTCTAGCACCTGGAATGTACTCCAACACCTCCATGGCTCACAGACTTAATCCCTCAATCCCTCATTCCTAAAAATGTAGTCTGGGGCCCAAAGGCTTTCAGCAATGGAGAAGGCTGACTTCTCAAACACACATCACAAGTGTCAAAGCTGACAGTGTTGAACGTGGGGGTGACACTGAACACGTGCAGTGGGTGCTGAGGAAGGAATCCTGCCAACTCCTGGCACAGGGATGTGCTCCTCCCTGCACAGCCCTGAGCAGAACAGTCTCATCCAGGCTGCAGCTTTGCAGGGACTGCCTGGGAACACAAGCATCTCTTCCCACAGAGCTGCCCAAGAGCAAGGTGACTGAGCCCTGCAACATGGACAGCAAGACCGGCCAGTCTGCCCAGCTGAGCATCTCCCAGAGAGAAACTGGACTGCAGGCACCAGGCTCCTGAGAGGACAAACAAGCTGCGGCTCCAGCCCATCCCCAAACACGGCTCTGGCTGCGCCCGCACACACGGCACGGCTCACCCAGCAGCAGCAGCAGCAGCTGCAGCCCAGCCCTTGCTTTGCCTTGGCCTTCCAACCCAAAAGAAGTACAACCCAGACTTGGCTTTGTTGTAGAATTGAGCAATAATCAAGGTTGGAAGGCATCTCAGGGGATTTCTCCTTCTGCCTCCTGCTCAAAGCAGTCCTTCATGGGGTCAGAGCAGGTTGCCTGGGACTTCAGGCAGTCAAGGCTTGAAATCCTCCAAGGTAGCACAATTTCTCCAGGCTTTCACTCCCTCACTGTAGGATTAGGTTCGGTTCAGTTCCACATGGCTGGGACGAAGACGAGAGATCTCTGAAGTTAGGTCTTAAAACATAAGGTTTATTGTAAAAGGGGCGTATATGCAGAGGACCTGCCAAGGGCTGCCAGATGCAGCCCAGAGCAGGTCAGAGAAGTGAGAAAATAAGCGTGAGGGAGAGAGAGTGTAAAAAAAGTCAGTGAAGTGGCAAGAGGAGAGAGCTAAGAGCTAAAAGCTGAGAAAGAGTGAAGATAGCATGGCTAAGAGTTAAGAGTAAAGTGTGTAAGGTCAGGAGAGCGGGTCTAAGAGCGAAGAGTGAGGAGTGTAAAGAGAGCTAAGCTAAGAGCAAAGCTAAGAGAGAAGAGGTAAGAACTAGGAGTAAAGACTAAGGTTAAGAAAACAGGAGTGAAGAGCAGGGCTAAGAGAGCGAGCTTGCCGTTTACAATACAATAAATCATCTTCTCTACTGAATATTCTAATTTTCATTAACCAATCTAAAACAAGTTACAAATCTTATAACATTTGCATACAGCCTATAAGAACTACTGTATTACCATATGGCGTTATATTTTAAACTCTCAAAACTGCTTCTTGGCCCCTCTGACAAGTTGGCAGGGTCTGCTCTGACCCTTGGACCTGCCTGCAAGCAGAGGGTATTGTTTAATCAAAA
>VZTZ01039343.1:0-15213 GCA_013400955.1 Drymodes brunneopygia | reverse complement strand
CCCCATCACTGGAGGTTTCAAGATGCAATTGAATATTGTATGCTTTTCTCCAAGGGTAATTACTTCCCAATATTTGGAGGATCTGCATTTTTTAGAAGTCATCTTTTTTTTTCATCTTTACTTCACACCCTTTCCTATGGTATGAAGATATATTCAGGTATATTCAGAGGTACAATGTGCAAGGTCTGCTATATTATTCCTGTACATTTTGATAAGGGGTGTTACCTAAAGTCATGTTCTGAATTTATGCAGAAATGCAAAATCATCCAAATCTGTGTTTAACTATTACTTTTTCATAACAAACAGCCAAATCATAGACATGCAACAGTCACACTGATAACTCTCACATTTTTCACACAGTTTCTAGAAGGACAACTGAAAATGCAAAAAGGACCATGTACTGGAAAGTATCTTAGCATACATAAAAGAATCAAATAGATCAAATATATCCTAAACTTCTCAAAGTTTCAAAAAAACCCCTCCATATTAATTTATTGAAAAACTTATCAGATATCATAGACTGGCCAGTGCTGTTAGAAAATTTATGCCCCACCTACGAAAAAGATTTGCTATTTTCATAGGAGTAACTGACAACACATTGTTTCTCTTAAAAATAATCTTTTCCCAATATTTGATGTGAGTACAAGGGGTCTCACAATTTTGTAGACTATCCTCAGACAGCATTGGAAGTACTCTAAGACTCTTAACATATGGAAAGAGAACATATTTTTGCTGATAACCTAAGTAGTTTCAAGAGTACATTTAGATACTGTGTTTTCTGTCCACTACTGAAGACATAGGAAAGTTACTCATTTGCTTGACTTACAAATGTGGATAAGTGCTAAAACTTGTACTGCACTGTGTGTAAATATTAACCAAAGGCCAGACCACGCAGACAACATTAAATCTTTTATACCAGTATCCTAATTATTATTATTAATCTTCTGGTTTTATGTTTTAAGAAAATAGAATCTCTGCAGCTGGTTTTCCACATTTAATGAGTATGGAACTAGGTCTGTGAATATTTCAAGGTTTTAAGGAAAGACTTTCAGGTTGAAAAGTCTTGAAAAATAATTTTTACTATGCTCATTACTCTTTTGAAATAAAAAAATATTAAAATCCAATAAAATAATTTTTTTTTCATTTTTTAAAATTTACTGTTGCTCTTTTACTTCATTTACCATGAGGATCCCTCATTAAGGCTATTTACAAACTACAGTGTTAGTCAGCTGGGCTAATGAAATCCTAATGAAGTAATTGTAAGTTATCTGTTTAGACTGACTGTGACCAGGATCAGCAAAATTTGCACCTAAGTTATCTCACAAGACTCATTCAGGAAATCTGTGGCACAGTTCAGGAGGGACTGTGAAAGCTGCTAACCTCATAGAATTGTCCCTTGTGTGTAGCCCTGCCAGGGTAAACAGACAGAGGGGTCAAGCTATATCACTTTTTAGTAATTAACTTTTGAATAGAGCTTTGGAAGTATGAAGTGCTTCTCAAGAGCTATAATTATCATTTCCCTATATAGCAGCATAATTTAGTTGCAAAGCATGAAGTAAGGAAGTAATATTGACCAAACATTTAGCACTTGGTTATAGAAATTATTGCTGGAGACTATAAAATAAATTGGATTTCAGGTGAAGCCTGCTGGTTTATTGTGTATTTTTCAAAGTTTGGCTTTGTCTAGATTACGGACTGAGAAATCTATATATCACCTCCAGCAAAGAGACAAACCATGTTTTATAAAGCTCAGTGATTGTTACAAATGAACATGTTGCTCAGCAACCAGATATCAGGTGAGTGGACTTGTGATGGTAACTTTTTTTTAAATTTTCTGTGTTATTTTCCAAGTGCCTCTGTTGTGACCTTCCCTTCACTTTGGTGTATCATCCCTTGTTTTCCACCTGTTTTGAACATATTCTACCATATTGCTCTATTTTTATGCGTGGAAGAGATGCAAGATTGTCTGAAAAAAATTATGTGGTCACTGAAATCTCACAATTGTGATGTTTCCTAATCATCCTCTTTGCTGTGGTGACTGTAAGTAACGACACACAGAGATTTTGAAGGGAGGTCTTGGAGGTCAGTGTGTTAGGAGGGTTCTCTAAAATTTCCTATGACAAACTGTCCATGATTGTCCAAACGAATCTGTGTGGGATGCTATTGAGAAAATGGAGCTTCAGGCAACAGAGGCAGCCTGCCACCTCTTCTGGCTTGTAGGAAGTCTGGATAGCAGAACTGCTCTATAAGTTGTATTCTTCCCTTCCGTCTTCTTCACCATTCCTTTATATTGTCTGGTTTGCCTAAGTAATAAATTAGATCATTGCATGGTTGCATCTCCCAGGGGTTGTCATAGATTTTACACATCTTCATGTTTTGTTTTGTGATCCATATAAAAAAAATTAACAAGTGCAATGAAGTGCTTTTTTTTAAAACAAGATGCTAATTAAATTCTGTAATATTTGGAGCTTCTGATGATCCTTGTGCTTTCTAAGACAGCTACTCTTTCCGATGCATCACTTATTCCAACAATCTGTGATGTGTTCTTCTATAAGCTTTTCAAGCTGGAAGATTGGTTTCAGAAAAAATGCCATTGAGAACATTATTAAAATATATTTATGTTGGTAAAAGTATAGTGTTTTAAATATTCAAAAGAATATCTGAAATAAAAGAGTTAATAAAATACTATTCTCTGTTGTAAACATTCAGATGAAGTCTGAATTAAATATTTTCTACCATGAACTTTTCTTGTTCTGCTGTTTTGTTGGATGTCAACATTTTTTCTCTAGTTAAGTCCTCAGGATTGCTGTTTTGTAAAGAAAGTATACAGGTTGGGTGAAGAATTGATTGAGAGCAGCTCTGTGGAGAAGAACTTGGGGATGAGGGTTTATGAAAACCCCAACACGAGCCATCAATGTGTCTCACAGCCAGAACCCTGGGCTGCACCAAAAGCAGCATGGTCAGCAGGTCAAGGGAGGGGATTCTGCCCCTCTACTCTGCCCTCGTGAGACCCCACCTGCAGTGCTGTGTACAGTTCAAATGTCCACAGAGTATAAAGGGGATTGAACTGTTGCAGCAAGTCCAGAGAGGGGCAAGAAGTTGATAAAAGGACTGGAGCACCTCCCCTATGGAGACAGGCTGAGAAAGTTGTGGGTCTTTGGTCTGGAGAAGGTTGCACAGAGACCTCACATCAACAGTCCAGTATCTGAAAGGAGCCTACTGGAAAGCCAGAGAGGGCTTCTTCACTAGGAACTCTAGTGATAAGAAGGAATGGCTCTAGATTGAAAGAGAAAAGGTTTCAATCAGATATCAGGAAGAAATTCTTTACTGCAGGGATAGTGAGATCCTGGAATTGATCAGGTTGCCCAGAGCAGTTGCCCCATCCCTGGCAGTGCTCAAGGCCAGGCTGGATGGAGCATTGAGTAACCTGGAACAGTGGAAGGTGTCCCTGCCCATGGCAGGGGAGTTGGAGCTAGATAATCTTTAAAGTCCCCTCCAAACCCAGCCATTCTATGATTCTATTACCTTCCTGGTTGCAGGAGTAACTGGTATTTGCTGACAACATCATGCATCCACATTAAATACTGACATATACCAAACTGTAGTTTGCTTCTGAAAACATTGTTGATCTACAGACAGGGTATAGATATTCTACTGATTCCAGAGGTATGCTGTTATATTCTGGAATCCTGAAGAAAAAATTCAAACTATATGTAAATCTGTGTATGCAAAGAATGTTTGGAAATACAAGAGGTTAAGATGTAGATGAACAAGGTTAAATTCAATAACAGAATAGTCACTCCCAAACATATCACCATCAACTTGCAAAATATTGTTTGATTGTTGCCAGGCCTCACATGTAAGCACATAAAAGAAATATATATATATATGCATACATCTCTCTCTCCATCTCTAACTCTCTCCTCCTTCCTGCCCTCTCCCCAAAAATTAATGAGAGGCTCCTGAGGAGACTCAGTTCTTTGATTTGAGGAACTGCCCTGTAGAGAATACCAACGGGATTAAGCAGGTAACTTAAATGGTGTTGCAATCTTGATCAATATATTCCTTGTTTTACATATAGAAATCAGAGTGCTTATAAATAAGAATGCTGGCAAGCAAATTCACTCCATCATGACCCAAACCTCCCTCCTCCTTGTTTCAGATGTAAACAGAAGACTTTATTCAAAGGAAATAAGTCACTCAAAACGAATTGTTATTGTTATGCAAATTATACTAATATCAATAACATTTTGGTGAATTCAAATGAACACAGAAACTATCATGCTGTGCCTTACATATTTTGAAGAAAATGCCTTGTGCTATGTTTTCAAACAGCACAACAGGGCTGGGGGTGGAATCTAGAAACCACTGCTGTCCCAGTTTAGATGTCCAAGATTTTGAGGCTTATAATCTTTTATTAGAAGTTCTAAAAATATGCTGAACACTCTGTAAGGAGGGGAAACACTGCAATTAAACAGCAGTTCACAAAGGAGATTGCAATATTTGAGGCTGCAAGGAGGCAAAAGAAGTCTTGGCAATATTCTTACTGCAATCATTGCATTTGATGTGGGAGAAGGTAGCAGTAGCAAAGTGAATAGTAAGTTAATAATATAAGAGGAATACTAAATTAATGCATACTACATTCCATAGCAATAAAGACTGACATTCTTGAAGCTTTCCCTCCTGGGACTTGCTGTTGTGCACATGCATACCCACTGTAGAGTCATAGATTTCATGTGATTTTAATATTATTATATCTTACATTACACTTATATGCAGATTTCTACTCCTCTTTCATGGTTCATTGTAGCTGAACTTCAGGGCTTAATAGTATATTTGCAGACACTTTCAAATGCCTACGTGATTCCCTCTAAACTTGAAACAGCTAGGCTTTTCTCTCCAGAAAGAACATAACCTTTCCTATTTCCAGTTTTATTGTGACTATAAAGTTAATTTCATTTAATGAAATTTTACAGCTAGAGTTATTCACCATGATTACTGCCATGTGGGTTTACTTCCAGCATTTTGCCCTGCCTTTTTCCTGTCTCTTTAATAGAGAGCTCCTGTTTTGCTAGGCTGCTAGTACAGTCTAGTGATGAGAGAGGAAGAGACCTTTGGAAAGGTTTAGCCATCCACATGCAGACTGCAGCTCTCACAGTGTTTACTGCTTTTACAAGTGACAATAATCTTCCTCACATTTGCTGTGCCAATAATGAAGCCTTTATTAACACCCCGCCCTCTTTATAGACTTCATAGAAGCAGATGCTCCATCTGCTTAAATATTTGAAAAGTTACTCATAAAGTAACATTTATAAACATGCTCATGAGTACATCTGGAAAGAATACTGTGGTTGTAACATCGTCACACATTATTATAATAAGGCAGTAGGAATAGTCCTTACTTCTATATTGTTATTTTCCTTGGTGAAAGCGGGATTCGTGTGAACAAAATGGCTAAATTTGGGTGCCTAAGCAAGATGTGAGCATTTGTAACTCCTGTCATAGCAGTCTGTTTTGCACCACATCCAGGCCCTGTACCCTGTGGTACATTTAAGAGGTTTGCTCATAGTCTCCTTGGCTATGTGGGCTAAGCACTGAGCTACTTGAGGAGTTATGCACTATGAAGTTGCATATTCAAGGCAAAAGGACTTTTGTGTGTGTCTTTTTTGTGGGGTAGAAGTGCCAGCTAGACACCTTTGAAAGAAGGTTGCAAATAGTCCTCTTTAAGACAAGACTAATGGCAGCAGAAGTGGTATTTCTAAACACACCTTTATGATTTTGTATGAAAGCACTAATACTTAACTTTATGAGGTATGAGACCTGCTATTATATACAGGTCCATTCTTACATACAAGTCTGACTTGTGCCATGGTTTCCTTTAAGCCTCTAAAGATCTAAGAGATATTTGTCATGCTCTTAACCCTGGACATTTTTAATGGTCTGCTGTGTTTAAACCAGCAGGCAGCGAGACAGCACACAGCTCTTTGCTCACTCTCCCCCAGTGGGATGGGAGAGACAATCAGAAAAGGAGTTAAAACTCATGGGTTAAGACAAATACAGTTTAATAGGACAGAAAAAGAATGGAAAATAATGTCAATGATAAAGAACATATAAACAAGTGGTGTGTAATGAAATTGCTTGCCATCCTCTGACTGATGCAAAGCCAGCCCCAAGCAGCAGACCACTGTACCCTGGCCAACTTGTAATAGTTTTACTGTTCAGCCTGACACCACATTATATGGATCATCCCTCTGGTCAGTTGGGCTTAGCTGTCCTGACTGAGTCTTCTCCCAAATTCTTGTGACCCCCAGCCTCCTCAGTGGCAGGGCAATATGAGAAAGCCTTGACTTTAAGCATGGCTTAACAACAAAAAAAACCATCAGTACATTACCAACATTACTGTTATACTAAATCCAAACTACAGCAATGTGCAGCTACTAGGAAGAAAACTATTCCTGGCAAAACCAGAATATGGTCCTTGAGACTTCACAAAGCTCTTCTGTGTATGTCACACTGCAGTTAAACCACTTGACTTTCAGAGATATGTAGAAACTTTTCAGTGGGAAAAGCACTTTAAGATCATCGAGCCCAACTATTAAACAAAGGACTGCCAAGTCCACTGCTAAACCATGTGCCTAAGCACCACATCTTTGAAATACCTTCAAGGATGGTGACTCTACCACTTCCCTGGGCAGCCTGTTTCCATTTGGACCTTCACTCCAAATTGGGCTGAATGTCTCTCCAAGGACAGCTCACAGAGCTTTAGGAACACAGTCTATTTCAGCATTTCTTTCTGGATAACCACATGCACAAGAAAAAGGCAAAAAAAAATAGATCTCCTCCTAGAACACAGAAAAATGTAGGAAGTAAAGGTTATAAAGACACAAGTGTTGTGTCTTTTTTTTTTTTTCTCAGAAAGTAAGAAAATAAACAGGAATTATTAGCCATTTTTTATGCTTTTCCATCGTCTCAAATTGGAAAGTGCTATTGAGCTGTAATTTTCACGTCTAGTCAGGCACAAATCTGGCAGGTTAGTTCAGCTGGAGAAGGTTGTAGCAGAATGAGATCATGTTTGCTGTATTCCCAATCCTGGCAAGACATCTGCATCTTCATGGACCTTCTGGCTTTAACAACAGAAACCAATCTTTTGTTCACAGACTCACAAAATGACTGCGGTTAGGAAGGGCCCGTGAGGACTGTGCAATCCATCCCCCTGACCAAAGCAGTATCAGCTAGAGCTGGTTGCTGGGGGCCATGTCCATTTAGGTTTTGAATATCTCAGAGGATGCAGACTCCATAAACTCTCCAGGCAATGTCTGTGCTTTACACCTATCATGGCTAAACCCCCTGTATTTCAGTTTGTGCCCACTGTCTCTTTTTCTCTCAATTGGCACCAGTGAGAACAGTCTCCATTTCCTTTACTGCCCTCTGCCAGATATTTTTAAATATCCCCTTGAGTCTTCTCCAGGATGAACAGGGCCCTCACTCTTCCTATGTCAGATGCTCTAGCCTTTTGTTCACCTTTGTGGCTCTTTTCTGGACCTGTTCCAGAATTTCCATGTCCCTCTTGTGCTGGGGAGCCCAGGACCTGGCCCAGTGCTCCAGGTATGGTCCACCAATATCACACAGAGAGGAAAGATCACCTCCCTTGAACTCATCTGTGGTTTTAGGAAGCCTTAATATTGAAGCATTAAGCTTAAAAATAGTTTTGATTTTAGATTTCAAAAATATTGATTTCAACCAGACTCAAAGAGATTTTCATTCTTATTAGGAGGGAAGAAAAATACTTAGGGCAGATGGAAGTAAGAAAATCTACTCTGAATAGACAAGGATACCTTTGTGCTATGAATGCACTGCCAGTTTTTACTTAGTAGCTGTATAGCCATAGAGATAAGCATTCATTCCACCCCATACAATTCCGGAGGGAAATATGTTGACTTTAGCAACATTTCTATGGTTAGTTTAGCTTTAAAGATTCAGGAATTCCAATGTCACTATTCACCTGCTTTCTTCAGCTAGCTTCCAAGCATCTCTTCAAGTTTATCCTTAAGATGGTTAAAGTCTAGGAATAAAAAAAAAATATTTAAGAATTATCCATTAAATACAAGTATAGCTAGAGAAAAACAATGGATATCTTTAGAAAAGAGAGAAAACACACATCATATTTAAGTATTTCAATATTATGGTTCTTTTTCAATTTTAATAGTCACTATAAATTAAGTAGATCCTCCAAGATTAATTTTTTCCTCTTTAACTGATAATTAGGAAATATTAAGACTTTATTTAATTTTCTTATTCTCATGTACTCAATTTCTGACATTGCTTTTCATCATTTCATCAAAGAAAAATATGTGAGTTCTGATCTTATATCAGTACATACAGCTTCTCCTGGGCTAGTGTGGTCTCTTATTTCCCCTTTTTCAAAATAAGATGTCTCAGGAGTGACTGTGGGATCTCTGGGATATATCTACAATCAGAACTTGGTCTATTGACTTGAGAAGCAGCTTTGTCCTTACTTGTGAAAATCATCTGATATTTTATCCAAGTGGAAAATATGGGTTTTAATTATGTCAAGTTTTAGAGGCTAGAAGCTGTATATCCAGTTCAGCAAACCATTTAAGCACATCATTAAGCAGATCTCTTTGGTTCATCATTTGATTACATTTATGGACTAAAGTGCTGGATTGAATTAATCCAGAAATTCTAGAAATGGGCCCTGCCTCTACTTAAGTACATGGTGTTTCTGTTATTAGGAGTTGCCTAAGAAAGAGCAAAGAAAAGTTTTCCTCACTATTTTGCCCAGATGCACAAAAAACTCACATGCAAGAGGGATTTCTGTACATGTATGGTATATACATTTATCATTTGAAAGTGTGAATAAATTTGAAACCAGATTGCCATTTGAGAACAATAAAAAATAAAGCATCATACTAAATTAGGTCTAGCAAAAGAAATAGTAGTAATCAATATGACCTTATGGAAGGATAATTTGATTTCATTAATTTGATATCTATTTTGATATGATTACATGATTGATAAAAGAAAATGGAGTTGCTATTATTTATTCAGACTTCTATCATACTACTGTTAGTACTAAATATTGCCAAATCATTGTAGCATATATCAAGACATGAAACAATTTTGAAAACTACTTTTTCAGAGTTGAAGAACTCAGAAGCCTGGAAACCCACGTTCACAAGACGCTCAGTCCTTGTGCAACAGTGGGACAGGGTCAGATGTCAGGTACAACAAGTAGTGTCCAGGATTTGCCCTTATAAACACAGACTGCTTGCCGTGACAGTAGGCTGAGGGTGGAGAAGGGTATCATGCAGTGTCCACTTCTCCTTCTGCATCCATCTGGTACAAAGCTGTAAAAGAAAGAAGTCACTGGAGAGCAAACACTTGAGGTACGAGACCCGCAAATGTGGTTGGAAGTGAAATGCGGCTGGGAGGCAAAACATCTTTTGCATCATGGTGTGTATTTCAGAATGATCACCTAAATTTGTGAAATCTTTTTATTCTCTTGCCTGCTGTCTTGTCTCTTAGCATCTTCTAGGAAGTATTCCATAACAGGCAAATTGTAACACCAGCTGACCAAGGAGCACATAGGGAGCAACTGGAGATATGTTTTCACTTTCACCTGGATGGAAAGTACTTTTTCTGTGAAAGTTCCAGAAAAGAAACTTTCAATGGAAAAAGCTCCCTTTTAACCCAGTTTTGAAAGAGTATGTGCTGAAGTGTGGCTAAACCAGGTTAGCACTGGTGATGTGCCAGAAATCTTGCCATATCCCCATAAAGCTTGCCCCTGTGGATCACATCTTGATTTGAAAGTGAGCCAAATCAGGTTCCTTTACCCTTCTTTCTCTTTGCTTTTCTGCGAAATCTCGCCTGGGAATGTGGGTGCCCTGTAACATACGAATGCGGTTTTTGGTGTGTCCAGGTCACACAATTGCTGCTGTGCATCTGCAGTTCTGACAGGGAAGACATGCCCAGTCCTCTGGTCCTCCCTGCAAGCATCCATCTCACCATCTGCATGCACCCAAGTCAGTCTGTGCCTTGGCCACAAGTCCAGCACACCTTGACTATTCGTGCACAACTGTCACTTCTCTGAGCTATCCAGAAATCCTGGACAACAGGTAAAGATATTTTTTCTGCACATATTCTATTTCCAGATGGTAGAAGACCACATATTTGGCAAAAAATTACTGTACCTTGAGCTCAGGAAACTGGAACTTGAGCTTAGTACTTTGGGGGCTAAGAGGAAATCTGCTTCTACTGGCTAAAATTTTCTCATTTTTTCCTTCACAATGGGATTGCCCACCAATGCCTGGTGAATTTCACTGCTGTACTTCTTTCACTGCTGCACTTCACAGTTTGGTGGCTTTGAAACAGAAAACATTGGGAAGCCAGAGGTTTTGTTGCCAAAGCAGTCAGCTAAAAATATCAGCACAGCCAAAAGACAGGCATAATTCTAAAACAAAATGGATTTTCGGCACTGTGAATATGGAACTTGAATATGGACCTGTTTAGGTTGTATAAATGTGATTTCAGTTGGAAGAAATTACTTGAATACAGATGATATGCAGAGGACTGAAATCTGATTTTCTGACCATTTCTTTTATATAGTATGAACATATTTTGAGTTTACCTGGTTTGGGTATTCTCTAGACTTAACCCTCTACTACTGCTGACCTACTCTTTCAAGAATTTCTGGAAGCTTTTTATCACTATCTGCTGGAAACAGAAAAAAGTAGCAATCAGGTACATTGCTATTAAGTTCTTACCTTAAAAATCAGAGTTGGTTTAATTGTAATCAGTTAAGAGAATGTACAGTAATTTCAAGTGATTTATCATTAGGATGTTCGGGAGACTTACTGTGTGAAAAAAATTAAGCAAATTTTGATTTTAAATCATCATCAGTCAAAACCTTAATTATTTTCTCCATCTCCCCAGTGCACATGTTCACTTGTATGTGTGTCTTGTGAGATCATATTCATCTTTCTCATATACAAGAAAATGTATTTCTGTTAGCATTTGTTGCTGCTGTGACCCAAACCCTTGAAAATGGTGAGATTTGGGCAATGAGTTCAATCTCCTAAACATTTGACCAATTCCTTCAGCCATTCCCATTTCTTTAAAACATTCTGTAATTTGCAACACTTGAAAAAGATACCAAAGTCAAGGACAAGAAAACATGAACTGCCTGACATAATTTCAGCAGGTTATCAAACAGCATTATCAGTCACACAATAATTCAATCAGACACTTAGGACTAAAGAATTTCTGTTTAATTACAAGGATTTTTGCACACAATTGTACCCTAATCCCATGAAAATTTGTCCTCTAAGCAATGGATACACAACTATTGAGGATTATTTTTCAGAGGACTGAATGGTGATAAAAGTCAAACAAAAAAGTCTGATTTAATGCTATCTTAGATTATTTGTAGGTATAATACTCCTCCTCTAAAACAGAGTCGAAGTTTACAACACAGAAAATAATTTAGCACTATTTTCTCTGAAATTGTACCCTCAGATTATTGCATCATATTATGTGCTAAAATGATGCTAGACTTAATGGGTAATGAAGCAGAGATCCCAGATTTGCAAAACAAAGCTATAATTTACCCAAATATACTTGCAAAGGATACAACTCTTCCTGTTCAACTAAAATTATTAAACTTCAAATCATTAAAGGTAATGCTTTTTTATTCTCATTTGGATCTTTCTGTTGGCAACAAAAGTTATTTTCCTACTTGTCACTTATAAAAACAAATAGTTTGTAAAAGGACTGCATCACAATTTTTGTGAATTTTGTCAATATTCTTGACCACACATTGTGAAAAGATATTCAAACTTGGAGAACTTGGAGAAAAATAAAAAACTTTCATCCTAGGAGATGCATTAAAGAAATCTGAGAGATTTCAATTAGTGAAACCACTTTGAGAACCACTCCAATGTCTATGTTTTCTTCTCTCAATTTAACAAAGAAACACGGCAGGGAACGTTGTATTTCTGTACTGGTATAGACATCCCTCAAATATGTCAATTGTCTGAATTTCAAGTATCCTAATCTTATTAAAGAAAATGACATCCTGCAACTGTTTGATGTGACTTGCTGTGAAGCAGTTTATCATAAATGTGAAATAGGCTGTTTCTTTAAATACCAAGAAAGACGTATTTGACATATAGGAAATGGCAAGATCTGTATACAGAACCTAAGTATAAAGCTCACTATGAAGTGAGGATTTGCTAATAGGTAGCAAGGACAGAGTTATTCCTGTTCAGATTATATTCTGTGCTATTTGAAGAAGAAATTTGACATCATTTGATTATGTCTGAACTAGACTAAAGAGAACTTGATTAGTCTTAGAAGTGTTCATATTTTCCATGGTCAAAATCAGTTTTTTAAGCTTATGATTTAGTCACTGAAAGGAAGGAATTTGCAAAGGAGAATTTCAGCTTTTCTTGTGGAGGTGTGAATCAATGATCTTTCTCCTTAAGAAAGTGGCCAGGGAAAAATTAATGAAATGTCTCAGATAGCACAGTGTGGCTGAAGTATTATTTTTCCTAACTGCTGATTCCCTTTACAACTCCCTAAGTGTCTCTTTTGCAATGAAAGAAAAACATGTCTCCAGATCTCTGAGTTAGGAGGAGACCCAACAGAGGGTCTGGAGGGCTGAGACACTCAGTAATGCACAAGGATTGTGACAAAGTTCCTGGCCTGTGACTATCCCTTTTTCACAAATTTTCTTATAGCTTTGGGGAAAATTAAGTTTGTCCGAGTGAACTTCAACTTTGTGTTAGTACAGGCTCTATTTCTGCACAGGAAAGCAGGACAGGCATCTCTAGGAATTTTGCAGGTTACTGCTGCATACATTATTTTATGCAAGATTTAAACTCATAGAAAATGAATCAAGAACTGTGTTCTGATNCCTGCAGCAGAATTTTTTTCCTCCTCCAAAAAGATATCTGCACTTCTAAATTCTCTATGCATAGCTACTGCTGTGATTCCTATAGACAGGACTTCACTGTGTCTGAAGGATTATAGCATATCTGAAGAATATCCAAGACTTTTGAAAGTCTCTCATTATAAATGTGCTATCTTACATATTTGATTGATAATCTGTTAAAACACAAAGCCGGTCACCTGCCCTTGTTGAAAAGTGCTTTTTTTGGGGGATGATATAAAGATTGTGTAAAGCAGCACACCAAATTTCTGCAGCAGTACCCTCTGTTACACCCAAAGGAACACCAGGGAATATATTTGCAGTTATGTGCCCTGGTTAAGCATGCACTTTCTGAATATATTATTGTGAAGCTACCTTTTGAATTTCTCCTCCAAGGATTCTTTTGAGAATTAGTCTTCAAAAAATCAGTTCTCTATCTTTCCCCCTGCTGTTTGTCCAGATCTAGACCACAAACCTATATGCAACTACAAATTCTATGGAAAACTCCAGACAAGCAGCCATTCAACNTGACATAGTTCCTAATCTATTTAAATCCAAAGGTTATTGGTTTACACTAACCTCCAAACCATGCCTAGATTTTGCCTGAGCAAGTCCTAATCAACATAATTCAAAACTGTGCCTAGGATTACACCAACAGTTTGAAGAATCTTCAGACAGTGCTCAGGCCTAATGAGTTAACCTTGTTTAGTTTATCAGCAGAGGAAAACATGAAAGGAGTTATTTATAATGGACATTTCCTTTNCAGTGTTTGATAAATGCAACCTCTTTAAAACCTGTACTCAATAAATCCTGCTGCAAATATCAGGTTATTTTTTTCATCCTCTGAACAGGTATCCCCCTAGGTCTTAAAAATACTGCAGAAATATTTTACATGATTCATGTGTCACACTGGGTTTGTGTAGGATTAATTTGTAGGAGGTGAAATTGCAGCCCTTGTCTGAGCTAGAGGTCATTTCATGTGAAAACTTATAGCACCAGGCCCAAATATGAGTGCTGCACAATTTTTATGTTTAATGAACACATTAGATTCCAAAATAGACCTCAGTGGAAAGAGAGATCTTGCACTGATTTCAGAAGTGATTGCAGCTCTGTGTGTTAGCTCACATAAATAACCCTGCTCTTCCTACAACATGGCACCTCTCTGGCTAGTGCATCATCCCTTATCTGGGCACTGCATTCTGGCACCATCATTTGGTAACATATGCAGTTCTGAGCCACGTCAAGCAGTTTTCTGGTGCTAATGAATCTTAGGCCAGAACCTTATGGATACAATTCCTTTCAGCCTCTCAGGTCCACAGATATTACTCCTATAGACATGGCTTCTTTCTCATCCCAGCTTCAACTGCAGAACTGGAAATCCCAGGAAGTAAAAAGAGACCCAATCTGACAAGGGTGAAGTCATTCCAGATGTAGTGGGCAGTGTCAGGTTTATGAGAGTAAAAGCCCTGCTGATAAGCTTGGGTTTATTCTCTCCTTACTTAGGTCTCACAATCCAAGTTTAGAGCTATTTTCAGCAAGTGGGCCAGGTGGGCTTAACATATAGGACCAATATATCTTCTTCTCTCTCAGGCCCATTTGTACCACTTTACAGAAGGAGCACAGTCAACCTCAAAGCCTACATTCTAGCCAGATATCAGGATCAATATTAATTTCTGAGCATTTCAGACACATTTTAGGCTTTAGTCCTGGCACCTTTCCTCCTTTCTGAGGGTACAAGTCTCAATAGTCATCACAAACCTTGGATCTGATGTTTCAGCTTACTGAGGTCCTACTTCAACGTGCATCCCTTCAGGAATCCCACCAAAGCTGTTTTGAGCATCCTAATTGACCCAGTCTCGCGGCACAACAGGAGGAAAGACTTAGAAACCGGTTTCTGAATTACAGTCACTGCTGGTTTTAAAAGCTCTTTGTGCCCATAAGTCTTTGAAAGGATGCAGCCTTGACTTGTACCCTGTGGTAGGTCTCACCTCTTCTAACAGTAGAAAGCAGGGGCTGATTTTTCAGACAATGGAAGTTTTTGCCTCATCCTTCCCCTTCAGAGATTTCTTTCACAATGCTCTAGATAGTTCACAGAGAGCATCTGCTCTCTGACATGCACAAACCCACACCTTATTTGAAAGTCTTCAGTCTCTTTAGCTGAGTTTATGTAGAGCCAGTGAAATAAGTATAGCACAGGCACTGGTTACTGAGGGACATTCAAAAACAAGAGTCAGTCTTCGCTCACTCATTAAAAATTTCCTACA
>VZTZ01039338.1:1004367-1044622 GCA_013400955.1 Drymodes brunneopygia | reverse complement strand
CGATTCTTCTAAAGTAGCGAAGAGATGCCCGAACTTTTCCTTTCTGTGTTAGGAGTTGGGGTAATTTTTTATAAGCATGTTACTCAAATGCAAGCCTATTGCCACCCGGGAGATCGTTCAATTTGATTTTTAGCTTTATTTTAAAATCACGAGGCTACCGAAATTAAATGCCGGTACTCGAACTTCTCCGCGTTTTTATTATGCTGGTTTTTGCTCGGAACTGCAAACTTTGTTCAGCCGAAATTTTACTGACCTGGAGCTTCGTTGCCCGGAGTCCTCCGCTGGTCGCGACCCGGGATTTTCTCGGCCGCACGGCAGCCGGTGCTGCCTAATTCGGGGTTTTCCCAGGCGAGGGCTCTGTCCCAATTTCCCTGTAACCCCGGAGGATTTTCTGGGGCGTTTCGTTTAACGCGGAGAGTGTTCGTCTTAAGCGGGCCCGTTATCACCTTCTGTGTCTCCTCTTACTTTACCCTGCTCGCATTCGGGTGTTTATATCGGCGTTTCTAAGCGGGGACGGGGTCGGCTCTCGCTGACGACGGCGCGGGCGGCTCCGAGCGCCCTGGGGCTCTGGCGGCGGCAGCCCCGGCTCCCCCGGCCCTACAGACTGTGCCCGCTCGCCTTGTCTTTACTGAAGCAGGTGACGACGCCGGATGTTGAGAAGAAAATCGAGGAATACAAGCGGGAAAACGCGGGCATGTTCAGCTGGGAGATCCGGGACAAGCTGCTGAAGGACGGGGTGTGTGACCGCAACACGGTGCCGTCAGGTACGGAGCGAGGGGTTCGGAGGGTCTCGGAGGGTCGGGGGCGGCCCGGGGAGGGCAGGGCGGTGCCCGGGTGAGCCCCGTCCCCTCGGGATCGGAGCCCTGGGCCGGACCGGTGCCCACGGAGCGGCCGGCGTTAGCACGCGGTGCCTCTGGCGCGTCCCGGGAGGATTCCTGCGCTCGGCGGGGTGTTTTCAATTAAATCGCAACTGCATCCCCCTTCCCTCCTCCTCCCGACGCTTCCCCGCCGTCCCCTCCGGGCTGCTGCCGCAGGAGGGCTCGGGGCTTGCCGGAGACCCGAGCTGGGAAGCAGGAGATGGGGAGCAGCTCCCTGTTGCCGGCGCGTGGTTTGCGGGACGGGGCGGAGGGCACATGGAGCCGGAGCAGTATTTGTGAGGTGACCGAGGGTTTTTATCACCCACCATGCGGGCTTGGGGGAAAAAAAGGATTCTCGGGAGCCGTTGTGCCCGTGCTGGAGTCCGGTGCGGGACTGTGCCCCGTGAAACCCCTGCGGGGACTGGAGTGGGCGGCTGCCTTCCCTAAGTCCCGACGGGCTGAGGCCGAGGGACACAGGCTAGTGGCACTGATCGGGGACTCGGCTCCCCGGACCGGCCCGAGAGCCGCGGGGGGCTGCTGGGGACGAGCCGGTGACAGCTCTGCACTCCCCCCCTGAAGTGAGCTCCATCAGCCGCATCCTGCGGAGCAAGTTTGGGAAAGGCGAGGAAGAGGAGGCTGAGCTGGAAAGAAAAGAGGTGGAGGAAGGCGACAAGAAGGCCAAGCACAGCATTGATGGCATCCTCAGCGAAAGAGGTAAAGTCCTGTTTGCCCCTGCTCTCCGTGGAGCCCTGCGACAGGTCAGTGCCAGTCCCAGGTGCCGGTGGCTCTCACCCCCCTTCTCCTCTGGTTGTCCTGGGGCCAGCACAGCGGGAGGTGTAGGGCAAGGAGTGAGCTCTGGCAGCCTGGTTGCCACATCCCGTCGTATCCCATTCCCCCACCGGAACAACCCGACTGCAGTGTGCAGGAATGGCGCAGAGGTTGGAACAAAGATGGGAGTCACAGCTAGTTTGGCTTTCAATAACCAGGGAGCAGGGAGGGTTGGAGACGCCGCAGAGCCCTTCGTCACAGCCGTGCAGGGGCTCCTTTCCCAAGCCAAGCCAAAGGCTGCAGCTGCATAGAAGGGGCAGTTGTAGCAAAAGGCTATGGAGCCTCGAGTCTCTGCAGTCTGAACAGGGCAGGGAGCCACAAGTTTTGTTTTTTCTGCTCTTAAAACTGCTGGGAAGAGCGTGTGTTGGTGTTTGGCCCGGGACTGCGAGGAGGTTGCAAGCTGAACAAGGCAGAGGTGAAGGGCTGCTGCAGGGGGACAGCTGCTGCTCCCGTGGAAGGCATGCCTGGCTCCTGGCTGGGCCAGGGTGCAGGGGCAGGCAAGGGCCCGGCAGGGCCGCCTGTGTGTGGAAGTGCTGCCCAGCACATGCACAGGCACTGGAGAAGGCGAGACAAAAGTACCAAATGAGCTGGTCAAACATTTGTACAACTTTTCCAGCTTTTACAAAGAAGGCCTTCTATACACAATCTACACTTGGAGATGAACTTGGAAAACAAAGAGGGGGGAGTCCATTGAAACTCACACTTTGGCTTTGCACAGACAAAGCTTCAGCTAGCAGCAGCTTGATGTGAACAAAAGAAGGCAACCTTTTTATAATTCAAGGAGAAAAGAAGAGAAAACAGCCCCACAAAAGGCTGAGAAAAGACATTATGGGCTTGCAATGAGGGATGAATTATTCAATGAGCCCCTAATAGCTGATGCTCCGCACAGTTTTATGGACTCTCCATCGTGGAAAAAGAGCTGTTTTTAGAGAGAAAATGTTTATAGCATTTCTAGGCATCAAGGGATGCTGGTGCCCTGCAAGGATATGAAATCCATTCTTTGATAGCGGAACATGTCCTTGTTTTGTTGGAACAAACCCCTAAATCCTCCAAAAACTTAATTTTCAACTGTTATTAAATCTTCCGTGTGTCTGTGTTTGCAAGGAGGTGTGTAATACAGACATGCAGAAGATGCTAACAAAATTAGACATTTTAAGGCCATAAGGCATAGCTTGATTTATTGGTCTAGTTGCCCTCATATGATGAGTCCAGAGTTTCCTCCAGCATCTCCTTCAACAGAGGATTTTTTCAAGAGGGATGTGCACCAAGGGAAAAATAGCTAAATTCAGTGCCCTAATTGTTAAATAACTAGCTTTGCTGCCTTCTTGAATTTCTTGACAGAGATTAGAAACAGAAGATAGTAAGCCTTGATAATATCACTGCTTTATGGAACAAAGAGTGGTTAATAGAGACAGCAAGAGAAAAAATATTGTTATTGATATAACCCATCCTTCTGTTTCTCTTTGAAACAGTCTTCCTTGTTCTTTGACTGTCTGGCCTTTAAAGTGGGGCTCCTGGTTTATTATAAATCAGTGTCTGGGTGCATGGCTTTCTCCCAGCAGCCCAGGGGAGCCCCAAAACTCTTGCAGTAAAACCCCTGGGGCTGGTGATGCCTTGCTGGTACAGGGGCTCACTCGTGCCTCACAGCACAGCTGTATGAAGAGGCTGCATTCCACCTCCCGACTAACCTCCCGAGTGTCTACTTTGTTTGTTTGAAGTTCGATCAGGAGGAATTTTCCCCTTGATTACATGGGGTAGTGTAGCCCTCTCCTGCCTTGGCCGTGCAGGTTTTTGCCGTGTGAACGTGACCGGACAGTTCTGTGGAAACGGCAGCTTTGGTAATCCCATCTGTTCTGTGACAGTGGCTGGGAAGGCTTGGCAATGTGAGGGAGAGTGTGCTCTTCCCAACAGCAATGCCTGCTCCCCCTCCCTGACTAGCAAGCTGTTGCTTAATCTCATTACTGCAGTGGCTGGGGTGCTGCAGCGTGAGCGTGCTGCTGCTCCAGAAAACATTTGTTGCCATACTCGTGCACTGCATGGAGTGTGACACCACAGGGACAGCACACCAGTGAGACCTTTACAAGAAAAGAATAACCTTAAAAGAAGCCCACCACTACTTTCTGTATCTGACCAACAAAAAAAAGTTCTGCTTCAACTCCCATTGCCAGCCGAGGAGCTTTGATTTCACTCCATCTATAAAAACAATCCTGCTCTGTTACTAAAATAACTGGCAGTGCTCCTAAGGATTTTGATGCCGCAGGATCATATTTGCCAGCACCCACCGGCTTGGCTACGAGGCCTGGTGTGGCAGAGGGTGCCCGCTGGCAGCGCATCTCAGATGCCCTTTCTGACACCCGGGCTGCTTGCAGAATGTCCAAAGGGCATCCATATGCTGTGCAGCAAAACCCTCGGGTGCTCGCTCAGTGCTGAGTGCTCCATGTTACAGAGGGGAAAAAATGCGGGCATTTGCGCAGTGTGAGGAATTTTTGTAGCTCTGCTCTTGGGGGCTTGAGGTATCCTGGAGCGTGGGTGCTGGGGAAGGCTGTGGGATAGGTCAGAAAGGGACTCCTGAGGCTGAGCATGAAGCAAAGTACAGCCCTTCTGCTCGGGAGCACACATTAGTGCTGGACATTTGCCGGCGCTGCCTGAAATCCCCTCCTCGCCCATGGGCCTTTGGGTGGCTCCAGAAGTGGCATTTTTTTCCAAGACAAAGCAGTTTTCATTTTAATGGTATCTAATTCAACATTTAGGGAATACTTACAGCAGAGTGGGATTAGAGAAAATGGAAACATGATATTTTTGAAAAATATGTGATAGAAACAGTATATCACTGGGATTTCTCCCACTGTGTATATGGGTGTAGGTAAACTTTTGTGTGCCCGGTGTAATTCCGTTTCAACCTCTCTTCTCAGACACTTACATGTGATTCTCACACTGTTTACAGATGCCACATGTGCAGCCCTGTACGTGCTGTATTTCAGTGTTTCTGCCAGTGTCACTCTCAGCCCTGATTCTGGGTATATATATTTAAAGAAAACTTGGTTGTCAGAGTGTGTATCAGGAGGCTGATAGCTCTATAACATCATGTCTGTATTTCTGCATGCGTGATAATTTTTTCTTAGAGGCACAAGCCATAAATAAAGAACACGAGAAAGTTTTGTGCCTTTATGTGGCACACCAGGGCTTATTTTTAGTACAACCGCTACAGAAGAGGGAGCTGCTTGTACCTTTGCTGGGAGTTGTGTGCGGCATGGTTTGCTGACTAATCTGATAACATCCCCCTTCATAAAATAGCTGTTGTTTTCTGGCAGGAACCAGTGGCTTTCAGCACTGCGGCGATGGGGCAGAGCCGGTCCCCGGGCCCGCTGCGAGCGCTGGGCTGGGGCTGGGGCGGGGGCCGGCACTGGGACCCCCCCGCCCGGCCTCAAAGGCAGCCTCTGTTCCCAGGCAGCGGAATTGGCCCCCGGGCCCTGTCCTGGCGGATCCTCCCCCAGTCATGCGCACCCGTCCAAAAAGGGCCCTACTCATCCCAAGCCTCTACCCTTGGCTGTACTGAGAGCAATTCAGGCTATAGCAGACTAAATTGCCTCCTTTATTTTCTTCTTACTTTCATCTCGGACCAAACCCTTCCCCCCCTCCCTCCCCTTCCTCTTTTCTTTTTTTTTCTGTGTGCCTGAGGCTCACATTAATACAATTTCGGCACCACCCCTATTTTAGTGTGTGTATGTGGGGAGTTTGAAGGGGTAGGGAAAAAAAAGGACCTTAACACAAAAGCCCTGCTCAGCAGCTCGAAAGTTCAAGCTGCTGCTGCCTCTCTAGCTGTGTGATGCTTTTCCTGTTTGTGAGTTTTGGGAAACATTTTTGCTTTGTACTGTAATGGAATTAGAGGACAGATGCTGACTGTAAATGGGACACGCGACTACCAGCCCCTAGCTTAAATATTTAGATGCAATGTCACAATTACTGACTTGATGCACAGGCTTTGAAGTGGTGGCACATGATCTAAAGGGTAGCTTGAGCTAGATGGGCTGGCAGATGTTTTGATTAGGGTTGGTCAGCATCATGCAGCCAGTTATTTTTAGATTGCTAAACTAATAAAGACACTTTATTAAGGGAGAAGATTAACATGGAGGCACCAGATATCAGTTTGAGTAATTCATTTCTGCATCGTAGACTGTTGGGTTAGTGACTGGAGCATGGGATGAGGCAGATGCTGAATTAGATTTTGGTTGCAGGGGTTGTCCTGGTTTTGCTCCAATGCCCTGTCCCAGGGCACCGTGGTAGGACTTACATGCTGGGTGAAATGCTGTTGTGGGCTGAGAAGCACAGTTTGTTCCCCTGCTCAGTGTTCATGGTAAAGATTCACTCATTGAATGAAGTGTGATGGCTGTGGCTGCAGTCAGTTATCTCCTGGAGCCTGAAATTTCATGCAGTACTCTATATATTCCATCAGTGGCAGGTCTAGGAAATCAACTCGTGTCACTTGAACAGTGTGATTTCTGAGGCTCTCAGAGCTGGCAAGTAAAGAGTGCTTAATTAAGAAAAACTCCCTAGTGACTCCAGAATTTGGCTCAAGGGAGACAGTGCAGACCATATTTTCTGCCTTTTTCCTCTTCTCTTTCCTCATATCTTAATAGTGAGAATCCAGGCCTGGGTAGAAAAGTCAGGTATTGCACGAGTGCAGATTGGTGCAGGTGATTCCATGCAAACCCAGCACAGCTTTGTTTCTTCTGCCTGACCCATCATCACTGTGGGGCTCTGGGCCAGGCTTCTGCTTCCAAAGCATTATTCTGAGATAATAATAATAATAGTAGTAGTAGTAGTAGTAGTAGTAGTAGTAGTAGTAGTAGTAGTAGTAGTAGTAATAACTGATGACCTCAGCAATGAATAATGACCTGACCATAAAGTGAGAGTGTGATGTCCCAGCATGCTGAGCATTTTTACAAAGGTGCTAAATGTTTGACTTTAGGGTGACTTCAAAGTGGAGTTTGCTCTTCTAGAGCTGCTGGGGGCAGCCCATTCCCTCCTATCTTGAAGTGGGGGATTTTGAGAAGAGTGTTAATTGTCAGACTAACTGCAGGCTAATCATCTGACAAAAGCACCAGTAATATTTCCAGCTGTGGGAAGAAAGAGTGTTAATCTAGCAGCAGCTCTCTGAAGTAATGTATATATATACACATCATATCCTTTGCTTGAAATCATTATTTTATTAATGGCTTTAAATGTTTTGCCATCTTAGGATCACTTTCTTCAACCTGTTCAAGCAGAATCGCTGTGGGCATCCTTTCCAGTTTTTCTAATTGCATGTATCTAGAACAAAGCTGAATGTTATTTTAGCAAATGTCAGGATTGCTTCACACACAGCAGTTAATTAACTTGAATTTGTACCCAAGTTAACACCTCATTTGATTGCTTTGAAAATCTTCATCTATCAGACTTACAAGGTGTCATTCTGGAAAGGCAGAGACAAGAAATGTTTGATTTTGGTGTGGCTAGAGCTTCCTCTGAGAATTTGATTTATATATTTGGCTTTCCAGATTCTCCTATGATTGCACAATCTGTGATGTCAGTAGGAATTTATCGTAATAGACATCAGACTTTTCTGGAAACCAGCTCGGTAATGTGCTAAGCAACTGCAGCTCTGGGAGAAATCCCCAGGTTTCGCATGTAAGAGGGGTTCACTCGATCGGGCATCAGACCTCCAGTCCTGCAGATGTGGGCAACAGTGACAAGTCCCTAGGAGTCCCACTCAAAGGGCCTATTCATGTGTGTAACGTTGCTCACGTGGGCTGGGGCAGGCAGGAATGGGGCCCAAATTTGTTCTATTCTGTTAGTAAAAAGTACCCACTGCACAAGAGTGCGACTCTAATCTGAAGGGAAACTCTGGCAAAACTCTCACTGAGGGCAAGGATCTTTGTGTCTTGGTTTACACAGAGGCAGCAGTGGAATCAGCAGGCAGACAGAGGTTTTAATTAGATAAAAAACTAATTAGTTATTAATGCTGTAAGTAAAAGCCGATACTGATAAAATTATTTGAAAAAAATTTCCCATGTCTGATTTTGAATAGTGATTCTCTGTTATATCAGGCAAAGACAACACTTTTATCTAACACTTGTTTGGGGAACGTTTAGTTTGATTTGGGCTTGCTTATTGATAAGGGTTGGAACAGGGTTTAGGAGAGGGAAGCCAATAAAGCTGATAGTGATAAATTATCATGAGTCCCCAGAGCTGTGTAATAAAACTGCATGGGGAAATGAAGCAGAACTACAAAGTGCTCTCTGGTTAATTTAAGAAGAAATTGAGTGAAACACAAAGCAATAAATCAGAACAAGCCAGTCAACATGAATTTCTCCATATAAATGTCACTTTAAATCCTATGTAGCAAATACATATGGCCAGAGAAAGAACAAAATACAGAAATAAAAATGCAGGATACTTCCAAGTAGTCCCTGAGCGCTGAGCTCTCTGGCTAATAAAAATGATGTACAGTAATGTAATTCACCACAAGACCTTGTTTAGCGTAGTGTGAGTGTGGCATTTTACTTTACTTGCCCTGGAGTACTCCTGCCCCATGCTGTTAAACTAATTCAGTTTAAATCACTCTGCCTAGAAAAAAAGTGAGGAGTAATGAAATTAAAACTCACTGAGGACACATTAAAGTGTGTGATGTGCTGAGATTATTTAGTTAGGGGAGTTTGATGTAATTGTTGACAGGTCGTTTATTCATCCTAGTAAATAAAGATTCATGAACTATTAAGAATGTGCATATATAACTAGTAAGACAGTAAAAGGCAATTAAGCAGTCAGTTTAATGTCTTATCTTGCTGGTTGCCCTACAGTTGTTTTACAACTAGGAATTAAAATTTGAAAAGAAAGTTTTCAGTGTCCCTGGCCAAATATTGATTAAGTAGTTGTTTGCTGATGCCATTGTGGCACATAAAAAGGCCAGTGGTTCTGCCCCTTGTTGTTCATCTTCCATTGTTGCTGATTCTTAACCTCGGAGATCAAAGGAGGATCATTTCAGTTTATCTGTCTTGGAAAATCCTTCTTTGCTCCTAAACCCATATGGATTAATGGCCAAATTGTCTTTAATGAGATGTGAAATTTTGCATGGTCTGTTGAATGTATACACTGTATGCTCTTACAGTTTTGTGGTTTTTTTGCTTTAGCATTACTGGATTTGATTTTGTTTTAATCACTTTGTTTTTAGTATACAGTGCATTGAAATGTTACTATTGTAGCAGGTAAAATACAATGTATTTACCTGAACTTTACTAAAACTAATTTTATTGCATGTAATCTTTTCAATGAGTGTAGCCTAAAAGGAAAAAAAAAAGTTGTCTTTGTATACCAAATCACATAGGAGAGAAATAGTCCATGGCTGTCAATAAAAGAAGAGGAGCCAGCCCATTCTCCAGACTGGGTTCTCAGAATAAAGGGGACACAAACAAACTTGCAACATTTGTTTGGTCATTTTCTTCAGTTTGGGTTTTATGGACCCTACTTGCCTCAGCTACGATAGTTGTGCGTCCCTTCTCCCAGAAAGGGTGAGTTGGATCGACGTGGCTGTGCAGAAAAGCAAGCAAGAGCCCTTGAGAACAATCAGTTCCTTGTTGCACAGCAGAAAGCTATATTTATTTCAGAGATAGTAAGATATATCCCACCACATCCTCAGCAGAAGAGGCTGTGCAATCTGGATGTGTTTTCTTGTCATTATGATATGAGTTTTCATCTGAATTGTGAGCTCTGGGAGTGTTAGATCCAGGTCCCACTGCATCCACGGGACACAGAAATTTAGCTTCACAAACAGTAGTAACAAGCCTGGAAAAATCAGAAAGCCTCTCCTGGTGTTGCATTGATTTTTAGGTGGGTGGGTGGGTCTCCTCTGCTGTTGTGAAAAACAGCAGAGTAAAGGATAAGATGAAATTTGTTTAATCATCATTTTCTCATTCCCTTTCTTAAATACACTCTGTTTCCATTCTGTGTGGTTATTGCTGACTAAAATATCAGTCCATGCATGCTTTGCGAGTACTCAGCTGCTTTAGGAGATGTTTTGTCCCAGAGTAAGAGCTAACACTCTTTGAAAGCATTTTAGATAGAAATTTCCCCAAAGTCCATGAACTCAACTTTTTTGTTTCCATAGAGAGCTGTGGTGAGCACTGTGATATCCATGCTACCTTTTGATTTTTTTTTAAATGGATATTTGCCTGGTTGTAGACTTTCTGCCAAACATGATCAATGTTTATACCATGTACAAGCCCATATAAGGACCAGTTTTAAGGATTTTTATGTTTCTGATATGCCTCGTGTTGGATGTCTGATCTAAAAATGACTATGTAGTAATTTCTTTATCAGATATATTGTCACATAGATCGCTGTGGTTTGAACAGTATGAGGAATAAACTGTCTGTGGCTGACAATTCTGCAAGCAGACAGCTCATTCAACCCCTGTCAAATCTTATTCACCTTACTTAAATGAGCAGGACTGTTCATGCCAATATAATCGGAATCTCTTCCACGTACTAGCTCAGAAAAGGAATAGAAACCACAGCTCTTTTGGCAAAATTACTCTGCACTTTGTTAAGAATGTAACCAATGCAAAACCCATCTACCCCCTGCGAGGCAGTAGCACCAACCATACTCAGTGTAACCAAATTGTACTTAAAACTGCTTTCCATCCCTGTTTTTAACTGTCCCAGACAGGATGGAGATGAGTACGGACAGGCTTTATAGAAACCAGGCTAGCAGAGTAGCAGGGAATGCTTCCACAGAAAATCCATTTTTACTGAGGATGGTGTGGCAGGACTTCCTTTTCATTTTGTCCTAAGGGCTGGCTGTTTGATCTGGTGTGAAGTGCTGAAGGGTCAGAGTGTGAGGTGGGGGAATCTATGCCCCAGTAAATACTCTGACACCTACCCAGCCCCTCCTGTCAGGCTGAGTGGTGAGAAAAAGCCTTGCACAGAACAAGCTGGAAGTCAGGACACGATGGGTTTCATGAACAGCAAAGTAAGTTGTTTTCAGAAAGAAGGTGTTTTAGGAAGAAAAAAAGGAAGTGGAAATTATTTAGCTAAAGAAAATGGAAAGCAAATTATACTGGTTCATAATGAAATCCTGAAAAATAAAGTTTTTGGAAAAAAAAAAATCTCAGGAATTCCATTTACCAAGGGATAAATCAAGTAACTCCACTGCAGATGGTGAACTGATGCTATTGTGTGAGGGAACACTGAATTAAATTATCAGTATTTACATAGAAGAAGAGATACTTCCAAACAACTACTAGCTAATGAGTGGTGGTTTAAGTGAGCAGTCATCAAACCTTCATGGTGTGATGCTATGGATGGAGGTCTCTAAAATTTTTCTGTAGAATTTTGACTTAGAGAAAGGCATCGTGTGTACCTCCCTTGCTGCATGTGGTGGCTGTTCCCTGTATGGTATATGTGACTTCACTGTGTTCTTTGTCTGTGGAACTGGAAAATAATAGAAGAAAACACTTAGGAATCTATTTAGAAGATTGTACAATGGATGTCACAGCTAGGAAAAAGCCCTGTGGGTTCATCCCTGCTTTAGCACAGTTGATTTGACCTGCTCTCTTTTAAATCAACGGGCTCAAGCAAAAATGCTCGAATATTTGGCAGCTGCACAGAAAACCACACAAACCCCTGTTGCTTTAGTACCCACGACTTGTTTTCCAACAAATACAGTGTTGCCTTTTGAAAACCCCTTAAAACTAACTTATTGTCCACCTCTTCTGAACAACACTGAGGCTGGTGTGAGCTGCATGTTGGGTGCGCAGGGGCAGGGACTGGAGCAGCCAGAAGCATTGCAGGGTCTCAGGATGCTCACACGTCCTGGTGAAAATGCAAAATGGCTGCATACAGCAGACATATTTTTAGTATTTTTGTTATTTCTGTCTCTACGTTTTAGAAGTTTCTTCAGGGCAAATTGGATTGGCATTTACATGGGAGCAGTCCTGTGCTCTCAGCAGCGCTGTGCAGGTTACTTAGCATTGAATTTGGCCCTGTATGAAAGTTTAATTACATTTCAGATTTGAGGGAACACCTTCACTTTCTCAGACTTAGCAAGACCTCACAGTGCTAAACATCTCTTCTTGCTGGTAAAGAGGAGACCTGACACAGCCAGTAAGTGTAGTTAGAATGCTGCAAGCAGAGCAAATTAAAAAAAGCTGCTTTAGAGAATGGCACTTAATTTTTCTAACATATGATTTAGCAAAAAAAGGCAAACCAACCCCCCCGGCTCTCTGCTGTAAGGAGCTCTGTAACCAATCTGCTCCATCAGTCCTGGCAGGATGGGAGGCAGTGCTGCTCACTCCCTCTGATTCCTGGCTCCTTCCTGGCTGAAGGGTGTCAGGAGGGGAGGCACACTCTCTGCCCCTGTACAACATTTCTGTCCTCAGCCTTTGGTCCCAATCAACACAGCAAATGAATTTTTTTGGAAGGACATCATGTAATTTGAATGGTTGCCAAACCTTGCACTATGATGGGTGTAAAGAGGGTTTGTCCCCAGGCTGCAAGAGGTCACTTGGCCAAGGAAGAACTTGAATCAGAATTCAAAGTTACTGGGCTTCTCCTGTATTGGCAGCTGAAAAGATGGAGTGATGATTGATGACATAAATATTTCTGTTAATCTAACATCAGAAACAGACTTGTCAGCCCTGGAAGAGGAAATCAGAGACAGAAATTTAAAGTGAATATTAAAAAAAAATTCCTAAATCTAGCTAGTATCTGAATCCTGGTAATGGTACTTATAAATAAAAAATAAAACACCCCAGAAAAGTGTTATGAGGGGGAAAAAAAGATCCTCCAGGTGATCAAAAAGTGTAGGAGGGACTCATCTCTTCCTAATCTTGAGTAGAAAAGTGATGCAGAAAAGTGAGTATTCAAGAAACAGGCCACCTGGTGCTAAGTGTTTGGCCCTGGTTGGCACAGGGAGGGCCCATGGAGTGGGGGGGGTGCCCAGGATGGCAAGGGGGGAGCCCCTTCGTGTGCATTTCTGTGTTACTCCTCCTGTTTTAGCCCCGGGGTTTTTGTGGAGTGCCATGCCCCTAGGGTGCCTTGGGTCCCTTTTCAGGGCCTGATCCTTTGGTTGAACGACCCATTGTACTTCTCTGAGTTCGAGCTTAAAGCAGTGAGCAGAGTCCTTGCAATGCAGGGCTGGGTGCAGGGCTGGCTCCCAGCCCAGGTGGGAGCTGGGGCTACCCTGTTTCCTACCCGGGAAGCTCCTCACTCAGCTCTTTTCTTCTGTGAGGCTTGCAAATGATTTCTTTATATTTATTGTGAGGTTTAAAGCCTCCACAGGAGCGTTGTGTTCTCAAGGTGGAGACAGTGGGGTCACAGCTGTGCTTTGTAGGTGGCGTTTTGCACTTGGTGACGTTCAGCTCTTGGAGTGGATGCTGCAGGTCCCTGTGATTTGGCCTAAAGGGCTTTCTCCCACCCTTGGACAGCTGGTGCTGGCTTGCTGCTGGGGAAAAGGGGCTGCCCAGGGCATCTTTCCATAGGCTTTAACTTTCTTCTGTCAGGGCTGTGGTGAGTGTGGTTCTGCATCTTTGAATTGGGCTAAGGGATCCTTTTTAATACCCCTTTTGAGTAGGAAGGAGTGATCTTGGTGACTAATGTGCTTATAAGTAAGTGATACCCCTATACAAACAAACAAGAGAGAAGTGGTTATGGCAAAACTGGTGCTGGAAGAGTTGGCTTTAGTTTGAAGGGGAACTGTTTGGAGTTGGTACAATTTGCTTTGTGTTTCTTGCAGTGATTTTCTGCATTGCTTGTGCCTGGAGCCAGCTGAGATAAGAGTGCTCACTCCTCCTTCCCAGTTACTGGTGTCTGCTGCTCCTGTGTGGTTAAATTTTCTCCTTGTATCTGTGGTGGTTTTTTTGTATTTTCTTTTGTCTTCTTTTTTTAAAGAAATGGGATCAGTGATATTTTCTTCCCTCAATGGTATTTCCAAATGTCTGGTGTCCAGGAATCGAAAGTGTTCCATAGGTTCAGCTGTCATAGTTCATCTGCTGAAACTGCAAATCCAGATGGAATGATACTTTAGAATGAATGCTTTGTGGGTAGATAGGATTGCAGCCTGCTCTTGGAAGAGTAGTTGGGCTTTCAACTTTTGGGTTTGCAGAGTTGGAGAACACCAGGGGTTGTTTGTAGAGGGGTCAGTGGGCTCTCTCTGGTCCAGTGGCCCATGGTAAGGACTGCTTAACCCACCAGATACTGCAAGCCCTGGCACAGAGCAGCAGGGGTGTGCTTTGGTGAAGTGGTAAAGACTCTGCACCTCTATTTTTAATAGTTACATTTTTATTTTTCAAAGCTAAATTAGATCAGTAGCTAGTGTGGTCTGGGATATTAAGTCCCTGAATCTAGAGGTGTTGACCCAATTTACACTGAGGTTCTGGGTCACAATGTATTTACTGCACTACAGCAGTAATTGATGCATATTTTTTGCTGGTTTTGCGCAGTCTCCCATGAATACCCTGCAATTCTTTCAAACATGTGGTATGAAAAATCTATCCAGTAATATACAGAAATAATCATTGGTTCTAAGAGAGTATTCGATGCTTGAAATTTATGTGGTTGTGACTGGGCACACAGGTCTTGCACTGGTTTCTCTTCTCCAACTGCTCTTGCATTCACTAAAATGTGTATTTCCTGGATAGCAGCTAAAATGTTGTGTGTTCTTTTTTTCCTTCTCTTTTAGAATTGTATTTATTTTTTACTAATATACTTGTTAAAACAGAAACACGTACTGAGCAGAAAAATAAGACAAAAATCGTGCTTTAAACATTCTTTTGTAGTACATTGCCAGTATTAATAGTTTAAAACTGTAGCTTTCCATCCTTATGCAAGAGAATGCATTTCTCAGTGGTGGGATTCTGTGTTACACAGGCTGCCTAAAGATGAACTACGTTGGTTTGATTTTAAACTTTTATTAAATGAAATCTGTAATTTATTTTATAAGACTTCTTCTTGACAAAGAGAAATAGTCCAGCAACATGAAGTTATGAGCCAAAAAACTGGGGAGCCAGTTGCGATTGATAGACTGGCTTAAACTTGTCAACAAGTCTTAAAAAAAAGTTTTAAGATGTAAAACTGCAGTACAACTTGCAGTTAGGCAAGATTTGATTTCTAGAATTGGTGAAACAAATATTTTTTACTGATTTCTAAAATTTCAAGGAAAATTATACTTGTTACAGTCTATTCCTTAAACAGTAAATTTATAGGTTTGGTTTGGTGTGTTTTTCTTCTTTCTTAATGCCACTAATTCCTCTAATTAATAGTGTCAAGCATGTGAGATTCCTCCTAAATCTGAAAAAAAGCCTATTGAATTTAATAGCAAGACTTGCATTGTCTTTAATGAAATTTGGTCCGACCCCAAACAGAAAGGTTTCTTTTTTTCTGTCTCTCTCTTATTTTTTTTTCTTTTTTTCCCCCCTCCTCTCCTTTCCTTGAGGCAGAAAAAGTTCTGAGTTTTTCTGAGGAAACTGAGGAATTCTAGCATTCCTGGGCATGCGAGGAGAATACTGATTAGAATCAGGCAGAGAGCAAGCAGGTGCTGAGCATGTTCATTGCTTAACCCCCTGCCCTGCTCCTGCATCCCTGCCTGACCCAGCGCGCAGACCTTGCAAATAGCAGCAAGTTGCCAGATGTTGGAGATGTTTTCAGTAGGGTGATTATTCACCAGGTCTCGTCTAAAACCAGGGAGTTCCTACAATGGCTGTATTTCATGTTTAAAGCTGGGCTGGGCAAGCCACTGGGGACAGTGTTGGGGAAAAATACTGTATTTGTGGGAATGAGAGCTGGCTGTTCTGTTGCTGGCTGCTCTGTGGAACCCCTTTGCAAAAATCTAACAAGCAGAGTAGATTGCCTGAGCAGGGAGAAAGCTGTCTATTTCTGTCTATTTTTTCTTTTTTTTTTTTTTTAACGTGCAAAAAAAGATTTTATGGGTTAGAAACAGTACACCCTAAAGAGAGGTGTGTTTAAAAGTTAAGACTCAAAAGCTTTTGTCTGGAGAATAATGCGCTTGGTGTAAAGAGCGGCACAATGGAAGCCTTTTCTTCCAGTTATGTATGGACGAGCATCAGTCAGCCAAGGAAGAACTTCAAAGGCCAATGTGAAAACTTGCTGGGCTCTTTCTTTCCTGACAGGTTCTTCTCGAGGTAAGATGGGGAGAGCTGTTCGTGCTGGGAACTGGAGCTCTCCTCCTGTAGAAGGGGAGGTAATAAATCGTGTGCAAACTGATGTACCCAGCCTCAACTTTCTCTGTCTCCAGTTGATTTGCCTTTTTGGAAGTTACTAAACCATCCCATCTCATGAGTCTTCTATTGCTTATTCATAAAGAGGTCTCAAATTCCACTTCTGCCTTTCTGGAAAGGCACCATGCCAGATGGAGGGGGAAGATGATCTATTTCTCTGCCTACAAAAAAATACTCATTATTCATATGCTGTAATTTGCCTTTAAGGTGGAAAAATAGCCCCAGTTTGTTTTAATATAAGTGGTTCAAGGGTATAACTGCTGTGCATTAAAACAGCAACAAAACTTCATTTCTGCAAGTATGTATGCAGAGTGTCAGGGCTGGTAAAGGAGATGCTTCTGTGATAGGAAAGAGAAACTCCAAACAGCATCCAGAGAAATCTCTTCAACTTGACCTTATATAATAATTTAATTTTATGAATTTTAAAATATTTTCTTTTGCTTAGGAATTTATTTATGCTGCGTACTGCAATCTAGAATCATTTATCTCATTTTAAAATGGGTTTAAGGAGCAGTTTCAGTGTTACCTGAGGCTGTGCTCTGGAGGCACTACTTTAGAGGACTGTGTGTATCACACCAGTCTTTGTTAAAGGCAGAGACACAGCAGAGAAACCAGAGGATGTCTGATGGAGAAAGCAGCTCTTTTGAGCTCCTAGGAACACAAAGCAGAGCAGTCTGTACTGCAACCCGAAACAGGGCTGATGCTCCTGCTGATGCAGACAGGGCTACTCACTTTCTGGAGAGTGGAGTAGGGAAGGCCAGGCTGCTTTTGCAGCAAAAGAAATCCTGCAGCATTTTGTCTCTAATATTTGGGAAATGCTTGTACAGGTGAGGGGGTAACCCCTCTGCCAGCCTGTGGCCATGAGCAGTGTGTGAGCATCAGTGAGTGCCACTTGTGCTGCCACAGAGCCTGGGGCCAAGCAAAGCTGTGGGAGCAGAGGGCTGGCTCTCTTAGGAAGTTTGTAGCAGTTTTTCTGAGGTTCAGAGAAGGGCCAGGTAGGATGTTCTCAAAGTGTGTGGGGTGCAAGCCTGGATTTGGACTTCACTGCTGCAAAGATGAGGTTGTAGGGTTTTTGTGTGCTTTTTCTATGTTCCTAGCCTGATCATCCAGCTCTGCCAGACTTAACATTTGAGTCCCTTTCCATGACAGCCCTCATTCATTTAGCTATGCATTAGGCAGGGAAGAAGAACCAGTAATTATGAACAAGCTGGCAGTACTGTGTTCCAGTAACTGTTTCATGGTGTGTTTGAGTTGATGGCTGCAAGGATGGAAAATAAGTCTTTGGGATGATGTGGAAGATCTCTGTTTGCATGCTCTGTTTCTTGGCTTGAGCCTGCCATACGTGCTCAGGCATCCTTGGCTTCAGTCAGGCTGTTTGAAGGAAATGGGGTTTCTCTGAGGGTTAGGTTCAAAATCAATTATTTGCCCGCAGCAGCAGTTGTGATATTTGCTAGGAGTACATGGCATGACTTCTCTAGACAGAGTCTATGGGCTGTTTGGAAACCATCAGTGGAAGGTAACAGAAAAGCCAGATTAGGGTTGGCTGGCTTAAATTTTCTGTATAAGTGTTTGCACACACACTGAGGAAAAATTCTCAAAGTGAAAAAAAGATGGGCTCCCACTGCATTAATGACTTCAGGTGAGTTCAGCTTCACTGCTGAGAAAATTTCATTTAGCAAAGCAAAGGGGTGTTTGACATGATGATGATGATGTGCAGTTGTGGAAAATGATCATTTGAAACAATGGTACTTTATAATAAATTTCAAATGTGCAATCCTGAAACCCATCATATTTTTTATTTTCTTTCAACATAACTCAGTCTAGCTCCCTGAAAATCAAGTCTGTGAACAGTCACTTACAATGAATTTTATCTTTCATTTTGGGAAAAGGGTGAAAGAAAAATAGGATTTAGAGCTGAATATGGGACAATAGACTTCAATTTGGTAGAGTGTTGTCAGCAGGATTTTAGTTTTTCAAAAGTAAAGAGGAGCTTTTTGGATTTTGGTCCTGTTGTGGGCTGACAGTCTTAGGCCATTAGTGGAAATTAGATAATAGTCCTTGATTTGTATCAGTTGTACAGAGCTTAATACATATTTGGGAAATGAAAGAATTTAGTTCCCACTTTTCCGGAACAATTTTAGACTCTTGCGATGTGAATGTAACATTTTTGACCATAATGTCAAATGATAATATCTCTTTATTCTCATCTCCAAAGTGCCTGTTTTTATAAAATAATAGATGTCCTTTGACTTCCCTGCTGGAAAAGTTCTAGGTAAATTCAGGGTGTTATTTTTACGCTATTCCTTCTCCAAATTTGAACCAGTCTCTGTTTGCCAGAGATTGGAGATAGGGAAAGTTGAGGACCAGGAGAGATTCTTATTTTGCTGCTGCTTTTCATCAGATGTTCATCAGTCATGGAGTGCCACAGGCACTTGTAGAATGAATCTTTACAGGTATCAAAATAGAATACAGACCTGAAAATTTGTCTGACAAGGTTCTGTTGCACAAATATTCAAGAGATGCTTGGGCATTTATCTGTCTCTGCCCTTGGTTACATGGGGAGGAGAGCTGGGTAAAGAGCTCAGTGTCAGGTTCAGTACACTTAGATTCAGCCACCATTATCTCCTTTTTCCTTATATTTTTGTAGTTGCTGTGTATCCCTGATTTGAATTTTAGTAGAAGAACAATTTCAGATCTCCTTTTGTTTAATTTGGAAGGTTACAAAAATAAACCAACATGATCTGAGATATTGTCTCTTAATGACAAGGATCATTTTGTAGTTTTAATAACTGAGTACTCTTTCCTCAGCAAGGGCAGGTAGGATGTACTGCCAGATATATGATTATTTGTATTGTAAGGTCAAGTTATTTTTCTAATTTTTCTTTGGGGATAATAGTTGCTGTTTATAGAGAATCTCATTCTATTCAATAATATAAAGCAAGTTATGGAATCAACAATACCATATTTTGGGGAAAATTTGAAAGATTTCTGGTGACTTTTAATACAGCCTCTGTAATAAGGTGGTAAAGCACACTCCACTGAGATGTGTGTGCCTACTGATATCAATGTATTGTTAAGGAATACTGCAGATTTTGAGGCATGATCCTCAGTAACTTCTGCTTGTTCTGTATAAGCGTCACATTTCACACACATTCTGCAGATACACATAAACTGTGAAGCTGGGGCAGAGCTAGGTCTGACCAGGCACATTGCTTGTGCAGCCAGAAGAAATTCATGTGCTTGGTACAAAAGATGAGTTTGTAACTATTTAAGCAGAGCTCTACCTCTTTTTATTAGTAAAAGAATGCAAATGGAGGATTTTATGCATATTAAGAAACATTTCTTTTACTGCTCAGAGGGCTTGCTATCAGCACTCATTAAAGTGTCCAAATTAAAATAAAACAAACAGAGCAAGAAACAACCCCCTCCAACCCTTGAGTTTCAAACAAAACCAATCCTATGAATAAGCTCTGTGTGGAAGATAATTTAGTAAAGTAGGCTATATCCTCGAAGACATTCCTCTGGCACCCCTTCATGTGAACACTGCTAATATCCTTTGAGTTACTTTGTGCTATTGTCTTTCTAAATACTGTTTGGAGCTTGTGCTGCTTCGGAGATCTCAGAACTGTTTTTTCTGCTGGGAAGATACAAGTCCATTGAACATGAAACGCTGTCAAATCATGACAATTTTGGCAATATTTTCTTCTAAAGAAAACAAAAGGAAGAACTCAGGCTACATAAAATCACTCATTTCAACATTTGGCAGAACTAAATATTTTTGTTTGTTAATTTTAAAATTTTGTTTGTAATTTTAAGATTTTTACTCACAGAAAATGAAGATTAAAGACCTGATTATTATTCTGTTTTGAGACAAAATGAATGCATTTAAAAAGAATTTTCCTTTGCAGTTTTCTACTGTTGAGACATATTCAGATTTCTCTTAACCAGAAGGAAAACAAATGCCGAGATGATGAAATTCTTTGGACGCAGTTTCTCACTCCACAAAGTGTCCTTTAGAGAGTTGACTGAGAGGAAATGTGAGAAACAATATTTTCACTTTTCTTTGCCCCACCACACAGACTCTGGTTCCCACAGGTCGGTCAGCCCGTGGGATGTGCAGAAGCTGGCTGCCTCTCGCAGGGCGCAGCAAAGGAGTGATTTTTGTGGGGGTGGTGGTGGTGTTTTCCTGTGGTGCTGCTGTGCACAGGGAGAGCAGCACCAGAGCCGGCAGGGAGGACCTGGAGCATCAGCTCTGACTTGCCCAGCTGGGACAGTCCCTCGGAGGAAAAGAGGCTGTCACAGCAAACAGTAGGAGCACTCATTTGCACCAGAGCAACACATTTTCCCCACCCGTGCAGTGTTAGTATTGAGCAAATTTGGTTTGAAACAAACTTAGCTTAGAAAGAAAGTGATTCATGAATTAACTGTAACGTTTTTTTTTAGTTTGTTTTGCACAGTTTTGTTAATTCAAAATCATAGGAGCTGTTGAGGGAAATAGCAGACAACTTAGCAGCAAAGCAGTTAATTGTAACTGTGCAGTGGTTTGAAATAGAGACATGAATATTAATTCTTTTGAAGCTGCTTGACGTATAAGCTGAGTGTGATTGGGGCTGCTTCTTTCTCTCTCTCCCTTCAGCATTCCTTCATTTTTTCATTCTTTTGTCTACTTGACACACAGCCTCTCTAAGGTGGTTTTGCAGAAACTGTTGGCATGATCCCTGAACAGTTTTTCCATGGAGTAAATTGCTCCCCCAGTGTATAGCCTCACTTTTAATTAAAAGATTTGTCTGCACTGTTTCAAACAGATGAAGGAATATCTGTTGGTGTGAAGGTGTGAGTAGAAAGATGGTCTGGTGCTGACAGTACTGAGCACCTCTGTGGCTTTTGGATGTTTGGGATAAAAAGGTTTGTGGGGAAAAAGATGTGGAGTTTTTTTGCTTTTGGAAGATTTCTGGGGTTGCCAGAAGTTTTCAGTGAGGTTATATTCAGTGCCTTTGAAATTTAAATACAGGTTGAGAAAAGAGTTTTGTTTATTAACTCAAGTTATGGGTGCTGTCAGTCTTCTGCAGGGGGGAAAAAAAAGGAAAGAAAGGTGTAACTTTAAGCACACACTGATTTGTTCTTATTACATAACAAAAGTCTATTTCTTTATCATGTTATCATTCAGTTAATAAAAATTAGCTACAATAACAGCATCAACTTAGAAACCCCTCAAAGTCCAGGGGATTTTCTTTCACAATGAACATGAATACTGTTCAGAAATACAAACAGTCAAAGGATAACTTTAGGTCTGAAAGAGAAACCTGGCAAGGGTAATTGAATAAGCCTGGATCTCCTGAATATGTCATGGTGAGTGCAGTCAACATGTCATAATTAGGTTTATTGAGGGCCATTCCAACAATCTGCTTCTATTCTTCCTGCCTTATTGTCCACAGCTAGGCAAATAGCCAGGGGACAAAAGGAATCAAGTGCTGACAAAACATGAAAGAGGAAAAAGATTTAGCTGCTTTTATCAAAGAAACTGAGAAGGACTTTGTGTAAATAAAGTAAGTAACTGGCCATCCTGCATTTAGGCAATGCCGTTTTCATTAGAATTAATTCTTGACATATTGGAAGGGTTCCAAGGGAAGGATTTCTACTTCTGACAAGTTTAATTTGTAAATTAAAAACAGTTGGTTAAACATGAGCTGCCATCAACAAAACTTAACTAAAGCCATACATGGTCAAGTCCTAAGCAGGTGAAAAAGAGAATTGCTTTGAAAACAAAGTATTCCCCAAAATTATGCAAATTCTTATTACTTAATAACAAATGTTTTCTATTGAGACCTTCAGCAAATAGCAGTTTGGAAATCTTCTTTGAATCCTGTTTATTTTGCTATTTAAATCCTGTTAGCTTGCACAGTACTTGCTGCTTGCTCTTTATGGTGGATAAGAAAAAGTGACCTCAAGGTTTGGGATCTGCTGGGGTCTAATAGGGGAAAATAAATTTGGCTTATGTAAAATGCCTGTGCTCTGGGTAATAAGTGGAGAAGAGCTTAGCAGGTGGGTTTCTCTTGCCTCTCCTTTAAGCCTTCAAAAGATGGTGATGTTTTGTTTGGGCACAGGGACAAATGAATATTCTCTGGATTCACACATGGTAGTTTGATTAAGACCATCTCAGCACTGCTGTCCTTGTCTGGGAGCTGCTCCTGGAGAATCCTCCTCTTGTTGAAGTCAATGTGAGCTTCTTGCTGCCTTAGTGGGAGTAGGATTGGTTGCTCTGGGCTGAGCACAGGACAGATCATATCAGAGCATGTGCTTTGGGGCCATAGCACTGGTCTTTTAAGATTAAAGAATTAACATATGGTCACATTTTCATTCTCTTGTACAGCTTTTAATTTTCCTTTAAGTAAATTAGTTTGTGTTGTATGTGTGAAAACTGGGAACCCTTGTTCTGTAACTGTCTGAAGTGTTTGTTTTTTGATAAGTTTGTCACTGAACATTTCCAGACCAAAAACCTCCAAACCCTTTTGTTAATTTAGTCTTACAGTTAAGCAGATGTAGTATGAAACTTGTAGGGGGAAAAAAAATTAAAACACACATAAATCCCTTTCTTCAGAACTTTAGAATGTCTTGAAATTCAACAGGAAGACTGAAATTTTTGAAATAAAAATTCAGTACAGAAAACTTCATAAAATATGTCCAAAGTCTTTTGGTGCTTCCTAGGACTCTGTGCAGTTAGAACTAGTGGCTTTGGGAGAGCAGCTGTCCTGCAGAGGAGCTGGGATGCTGGCAGCACAGTTCAGTTTGTCTGGGTGCTTTCCCATAGATTGGAGTTTCACTGGAAATTCAGACTTTTCTTTGAGTTTGTATGTTTTCTAAGATTTTATTTGATTTTCAGCTTCAGTGATGCTTTAAGATTTTTTCCTTTTGTTTTTTGCTTAAAAAAAAGAAAGAAAAAACCAGACTTGGTTTCATTGATCTTCTGTCCAGAAACATCCTGGACTCCTAAAGACAACCTACAGATTTTGATAAAATGTCTGGCAGCAGGTAGGGGTTGGGCAGGAGATGAATGAGGATGTGCCCATCTGCATCAGGCTCTGCATAGACTCCAGGGATGGTGGCACTCTTGGTAGCAAAGAGCAGATTGTCTCAGTTTTGGGTCTGTATTTCCACTCACAGGACACAGATGGTAGGGGAATGCTGTTCTTCCAAGTTTAAGTTGGCTACTTTCAGTCAATTCCTTGAAGATAAGATTAGATGGTGATTATTAAGCTCTAAAGTATTTTGGTTTATTTTTTTCAATTTATGTATTTAATTTTATCCCCCCCCTCCTTTTTTTTCTTTTGTTTAGTAACAGAAATAAACCCACTGCCAGTATTAAATTACTTTGTATAGGATTTACTACTGAAGTTGCAGATAATAAAAAAAGCTGGATAATCAGACTTTCAAGCGTGGTGGTGAAGCTATTTAAATGAAAACCAAAACCAGAAAAAATATTAAAAATGACAAAAAGCAGAGAATAGCTGAATCCAGTTATCTCAAAACGGTCTTGTGTTTGTCACAAAGTTTCCAGGAAAATATTGTCCAGGAACATGCATGCCCCAGGCAGTACTGGGTGGACAGCTAATTGTAGGGGAGCAGGGCTGGTTGTGTGCATGCCCCTGTCCAGTGTGAAGTGGTTTGTCTCTATGAATGGCTCTGTTTCTGCTTTGTATCAGCAAAGAACTGATGTAATACAAAGCACTAAGAAATCCATTTGCTTATGTTTCAAATTTTATGGTGGTTCTTGATAATTCAATAATGATAATGACAATAATAAATGGTCCCTTTGGTTCACAAAATGCAGTGATTTAGCTGTTTTTATGGTACTGTATATGTAAGATGGCTTGACTAATATTTTTCTGGTTTGCCCAGCATTAGGCTGTTCTAGAACCATTATTATCACAACACTGTATATGTTTTATGTACTGACAGAAGCTGGAGTGACAGATCGGACAAAATACAGAATAAATTTAATAGGGAAATCAATTTTTTTCCCATTTTAATGTTGAGGGGGAGTTAATGTATAAGGGTAAAGCAATTTACCAAAATTTGAAAGATGGAAAGCATCTAAGCTATTTGTTTTGTTTTATTGTGTTGATTCCTAACATGTTCCCAATGGAAAGTTTAGGTATTCTTGTTGGGGATTTATGCTATAGCTTTGCATGTGTCATTTATACATTATAGTCAGGAATTATTGTGACACTTTGCTGTATTTCTAGACTGTGTATAATGAATAAGAGCAGTTTGTATCAAAGAAGATCTGTACAGACTGCAAACCCCACTGTACTGCTAGTCAAGAGAGGACAGTCTGTGTGTTTGGTGCTTGTTTCAATAACGTAATATTTGTGGCAATTGGCATGTGAATAGATTTGACTCATTAGTTGTGACCTGATGGGGGTCAAAGTGTTGGTCTCAGCTCCTGTAATGGCACCGTAGTGTCTGTCATGGGTGAGATCCCTCCTGGAGGTGAGGCTGGGGCTGTGCCAGCCCTGGGAGCCCCTGCTGTCCGTGTCCGAGCCTCACCTTTGCCTTGTGGAGCAAACAAACCTGGTGGCACCTGGCTGGGCCTGCCTCTCTGGCCTTCTGTGAGGCTGTGGCACGGAGGAGGCTGCTGGGAGCGTGGTTTGGTGCGGGGAGCTGGCCCAGCAGTGCCTCACCTGGAGCAAGCCCTTGGGAACAGCTTCTCCATCTCCAGCCTGAGCCCGTGCCATGTGTCAGGCTGCTGCTCAACTCGCTGTCCCCGCAGCCTTGCTCTGAAGTGCACTGCATCTGGGAAACACTCCTGTGACAGCAGTGGAGGTGGCATATAAATGACTATTTCTAAATGTGCTGTGACGCAGTTTTATCTCCAATGCCCTTCCGAGGCTGTGATTCCTAAAAGAGGAATTCAAGAATGTTTTATGTCAACGGCTAATAGTGTAATCTAGCCTAATGTACAGAGCTGCCTGTGAATATATGAAGAAGAGTGAAATTAATAATGTGAAGTATGGAAAATATACAGAAAATAAATTAGCTACTATTTTTTGAAAAATGTGTTAGAAAATATAACATTTCTGAAACAGAAGAGAATCAGGTGTCAGAGGAGCATTGCAGTGGCAATTTATTTATTTAATGAAATAAATCTCAGAGCTAATCCAGAGTTTTGAGGATCCTGTCTAGTGTTAAGGCAAGATTGCAAACTAGGGTAGCTCAAAAAACCCCATCCAAATTTCAGTAGTACTGTTAATTTAATGCTGTACAGTTGAGCAGTTTTCTAGCAGGCTGCTCAACATATGACTTTGCATTCTGAAAAAAAAGCAATTTAACCATGCTGGTGCTGGCACTGAAACCTCCAAGTCTCTTCTGTCCCTCTTCTGCAGCTGAGACCTTTTCTTCTGTTGCATGTTTTTCATTACTGTGCTGCTTCTCTCCACTTCACAAATGCAAGATGCTTTTCCAGAGTTTGTCAGTGCTGAGTTTCCAGCTGGATGTTTAAGGTCAAAGTTCTTCACGTTCTGTAATAAAGATTCTGATCCAGGACTGGGGTGATGAACACTCCTGCTAAGCAAGGCAGGAGTAGGGTAGCAGTGGAGGAGTAAAAAAAATAAATCCCAGGAAGTGTCAGTGAGGGAAAGTCTTGTGACAGGCTGCACATAGAATTAGGCTCGAGTGGATGCAATATTAATGAGAAACCCTTTTTCAAGAAGTGGGGCTAAAAATGTGGTCTATGTTTTTCCAGGTTGTTTGTACTCCTACAACCTTCTTAGTTATGGGAGATACCAGCACAATTCCTGGTGGGAATGCACTCATAAGTCACTTTTACACTGTTATGAGTATAGCTAATCCTCTTTCATGGGGGGATAATTCTTCTGCAAGGAAACAACCTTGTATTTGTTAAGTAAATTATTTCTGTGTAAAGAGAAGTCTGAGTCTATAAATAATAAATCAGAATTTATAAAGAAGACACCTGGGAACTTCTTGTTTCTGTATACTTGCATTGTGGCTGTAATTATTTTGCATTATATTTTACGTTGAAGCTTCTCATTTCAATTTTATATTCTTGCTATTTTAAAGAGAAAATAGAAGACTTCACAGGCAGAATTAAGAAGTTGAGTAAATTTTCTTACTGCAGCTTCATAAGTCTCAAATAATCAAAACTAGCAAGTCAACCTAACAAAATCCCCAAGTATTGTAATTTAAAACAAAATATTAGAGACCTTTAGGCAATTAAGAAAGTTGAACACCCACGCATTTTAGCACAGTACTGAATTCATTAGGAAAGTGTAAATCAATAATAATTTAAGTATAGAGTTTTTTATTCCCCAGGCACTAAAATGCAAACTACCCGATGTGTTTTGTCGTCTCAGAGAAAAAGAAGCAAAGTTAACTTGCTGATTCCTTTTCTTTATAACCCTGGAAAAGACTGTATTAAAAGTATTTGTTTCTTTGGTCTGAGTCTAAGGGGGAAAGTTTAAACCCCAAAGTGGTTTTTGTGGAAGGTAAGCAGAGGCTGAGCTGGACCTCAGCATTTTGCCAGGGGTTAAGTGCCTTATGAACACAATGGGATGTTGATGCTTTTTTAACACATTCAGCCATATTAACTTATTTTCTGTTGTGGGGATGTTTGCGTTGTTTTTTTATTTGTTTACTCTTGTTTGTTTGAACTAATCACCACTTAAGTAAAAGCCCCTCTGCCTGCCCTGCCTCCTCTTCACCCAGCATTTAGCCATGGTGACCAGTCAGGCATAAAAACGTGCTTATCTGCAAATGAATGGCAGCTCTTTGCTTCATTAAAGCCTCTTTCTCTTCTGGCACTCGCATTGTGACCCTTTGATATTAATTCAAAGGGCAATTAAAGAATGCGGCCCATCTTTGAAGTAAAGCATTCAGGGCAAGGAATGGGATGAACCTGGGACTCTGATGGACTGTGCACATTCAACAGGCCTTTTCAAGGCAGTTTGAAGTGACTCAAAGAAAATGGGCAGGAGAAGGTCAAAGAGAAAAAAGGGGCTAAAGAAACAGTCTGTATTTGTTCGAAGTATTAGCCAAGCAAACTGCAAATAGCAACAAAATGAAACAGTTAATAGAGCAGCCAGACAGAGGCATGTCAATCACTTAACTTGAACAGCATTGGGCTAACCAAGGCTTCAGTCCACTGTGTTATCTAATTATCTTGGGAAAGCCAGTAGCTGGAAGTAATAGTATTGTATTTCTTTCTGCTTACTGCTCAGAAAAGGTGATAAATACTCACAGCTTCATAATTATTCAACATATATACATAAAGAGTGGTGGGTTGGTGGATTGTAGGCAAGCTGCTAGTAGAAAACCAACAAAAAACCCTTCTCGATTAACCTGAGATGCAGAATGTGAGCATTAGCATGTTTAAAAATCGTGTAAGGGTTTGCATATGGAGTGAGCTGAGACACGCATGGTTTCCTCTGGAACAAACCTTAAAGACAAACACATTTACAAACCTTGGAGCGTCGTTTTCGATCTTTCCTCCAAATATAGTTTTAAACCACATATAATGTTAAGGGTCAGACTTTAAACCACAATAAACAATGAGATTAAGAGCCAAGACTGCAACTCTCCTTACTTAGCATATGCTGTTGTACCTAAACGATGCAGCACACATGGTATGAGATTCCCGCCTCATTTTGCCCTAACAGGGTAAATTAAGGACAAAGTTCCACATTTGCCTCACAATTTTTTTTGTATTGTTAGTTAAATTATCCCCATGGGGCTTGATTTTCCACTGGCCCAAATTTGCATATCAAAAACAAATACATGATTTTATTTGCCCAAATGGATGTGCCCATAAACAGGCATATTTTAAAGTCCTGGCGTAAGAAAAGATTCCTGAACTTATCTTCATAGTTGCATTAAATTGTCAAATTATTGCAACAAGGAAATAATAATGAATTTGCAATGTGAGAAAAGTGCTCTGGCCTTGATCCAGATGATGCAGAAGATTGTATAATAAGACATGAGCAGATGTGTGTGGCAAGAACCATCTTGAAATAAGTGGAGTTTTGCAGCATTATTGAACTACTTGCATCTTGGAGGTGCTTTTTTGGTCTTGATATATTTTTCTTTCCTTTTTTTTTTGGTTTTTTTTGGTCTGTTTTTAATGTGACTGGATTTTAATTGGAAAGAGTGGCTGTTGCTTTGTACTGGTAAAATCTGCTGCACAGGTTTGCATCAGTTCGTGAGTGCTGCTGCGACCACCTTTGTGTAAATGTAACTTCAGTCTCTGGCATGATCCTGTTTGGTGAGATCCCACTTATGTTAACAAGCCCTAAACTGTGTAGCAAGATTGGGTGGTACCCTTGGTTTAACATGGTAAAGAATTTGTAGCAAAAAATGCTCTACACACATGAAATGGACAATATACAATATGACTTAACGCATGTTAAAAAAATACTCCATCAACAGCTGGTAATGGTTTACTGTGGAGGAGAAGGAAGAAATAATTTTTTTGTTGCTGTTGTTGAGAAAACAAAAGCATTGGCACAGTCAAAAAAATCACTTTTGTTGAGATCTTGCATGCTAAATTTTAACCAGAGGGACTATTTTTTTTTTCCTGGCTACATTGCACTCTCCTTTGAACTTCAGTCTAACAAATAATCTAAAAGGCTATTCAGTGTGGTTGTGCTTGTATGAAGGGTTCTGCCATCATACAAGAAGAAATATCATCTTTTCTTTTATAGTGGCCACTGTATTTTCTTTTTTAGGAGCAGAAAAGAAGAGGAATTCTTGTATATGTTAGGCATAGCACTGTTTTGAAGTTACATAGTAATAGAAAAAATGGCACTGTGTGAACACTTCACTGTCTAAGAATTCCAGCTGGAATAACTGTACAGAACCAATGACCTTTGTTTTGTATGGGTCCCTCCTGATGTCCATAGGGTTTTATCTGAAGTCTATTGGAGTCAAAGCCATAAATTAAATCTGTTTGGTTTTAAAAGGTTCTCCTCCTACAGGAGGAATAAGGCTCTATAAGGATCCCTCTGAATATATCAAGACTGACAAAGTATAATTTCATCAGCTGAAAATAGAGAGGATTTCTAAAAGGAGCATAGAGTCTTAGCTGGTGCAAGCTGCCTTGCCTGTATCTGCAGCTGGACTTGGGCCAGGATCCATGTCAGTGGCAGCCCTCTTTGGTGTAGTTGGCTAGCTGGGCTGTTTTCATCATCTCTCTCCTTTGATTTTAAGCTGTTTCAAATATTATCTAAACTTCTTTCTTCTGCTGCAAATGGGAAGTGCACTGTTCTCACTCCCTGGGGTAGCTGTATTTGCCTGGAGCAAGGAAGGCCAGTGGATGTCCCAGAGGGGTGGTTCCCTCTCCTGCTGAATTGCACACCACTTTAACAGGGTCTGCCAAGGTACAATTGGGAGTGTAGGACTGCAAAAGGAAGCAATAGTCTTCATGTTATGACCAGAGCAAAAGAAGGATGGCTGGATGGAGTCAGCTGAGCTGAGAAAAGCAAACAGAAAGCACTGAAGTCCCATGACATGTGTAATCTATTATCTGAACATACAGCAAACCACTTGGGCTTTGAACACCCTGTTCCGTGGAAACTTGGAGAGTTGGGATATCTGCCTAAATCTCATTCGCATGAGTTTTGGGGAGCTTTGTTTCCTTCTTAGATTTTGGTTTCAAACCAAGTCAGCCCTGGCTACCATGTGCACTGGTGGGATAGGTGCTGCAGCCAAGGCCTTGCTTGGAACAGGTTTTCTTTCTTTGCTGCAGTTGTCTCTACTTGTGATTTTGTCCTACAGAAATCTGTCCAATTTCCTGATCCAAGGGAACCATCAAGCACCAAACCCTGAAAAGACTACTCCAAACCCCACATTGTTTGGGGTATGTTCTCTTTTGGAAGCAGGAAAGAGCATTTTAGATCTTCTCAGCCACACATAAAGATTTAATAAAAACCCCAACCCTTGATTATTGCTGCTTGCCTGGCAGAGTTTCCTAGATGCTGTGTGTGTGACTCAGTCCCCTCTGTCCATGGGATGAGTGTGCTTTTGAGTGCCCTGGGCCACTCCTGATTGTCAGCCAGGGGACCTGAGATGTGAGGTGGGTGTGGGGATGCACATCTCAGGGGGTAATGGGATGCTTGAAAACACAAAATTTCTCATCTGGTATTTCCCCACCCAGCTAAGCTGAAGTCTAGTTTAGCTGTGCAGCAGGAGGTAGAACCTGAGCATCTTTGCCATATATAAACTGGTGCCTGTTTAGCCTTGTTGGTGCAAGTGCCTAATGTGTCTCTAGTCTTTGATTTCTTCACTGAGTGTTGGTTTGTGCTATGTAGATTTAACTTTTTAAATGCAAAACTTAATTTTAAGCTGCTTTTTTCTCAGAGCTTTTGGGAAATATTTTTGCCTGGCAAGAAAGCAGAGCCAGCCCTTAGAATATAACATCATAATTGCTGAGGCTGTACTGCATTTTCTGAACAAAAATCATGGGCAGTCACTTTGCTTTGCTAAGACCCCTCATTTGCTGTGTCCCAGGGCTTCTCCTTGAGACTGGAGGCCTTTTATTTGCTGGTGTTCCTTCCCAGATGCTGATTGCTGTAGTGCTGTGTGTGTGATGTACACTCGATACATCATCCAAGCACTGGAAAGCGTTCATTCCCTTTGTGCAGTCTCTCAGGCCTGATGTAAAACAGGCAGAAGTGCAGCAATTCCTGCCACAATGTAACATGATTCCAGGAATTAGAATTTTCCAACTCGGAATATACCAGGAAGCAGCAGCACAGCCTGTGCTGGCGGGACTGGGCTGGTGGTGGGCTCCTCACCCTCTCCTTTTAGTGCAGACTGTGTGTGTGTATGGCTGCAAGAACACAGGCTGCAGAGAGGAGGAATAGATGTCCATGTAAATGAATCTGGTTTTTTTAATGTAGACTCTGAAACTTCTTCCAAGAATTAAGTCTAAAAATGCCAAGTGTTAGGTAGAAAGTGGCTCTGAGCGTGTTATCTGAAAGGTTGGATCCTGCTGACATGGGAATCAATGGAAGTTTTGCCTTTGGCTTTTATGGCTGTGGGACTGCATCTGAAAAATGCTGTAAAGTGATCTGAAAAAAGTTGTGAAGCTTCAGAAATACACAGACAAATCTGAAAAGCATGAATGGAGACTTTTTAGAATATATTTTCATTCATGGGGAGGTTTTTTTGTACTGTCAAAGCACTTGAGTGCTACTGGGAGTTTTACAAAACTTGGAAACAAAAGATTAAACTCTAAAGGAGTATCTTTAGGTTTGGTTTTTTTTTACTCTGGAAACCCACTAAATGAAGTAAACATCCATTGTACTCAAATTCAAATAACAACAAGTTAAAAAGAGGCGAGAAATGCTTGATAAAACATGTCTAAAATTAATTATTACTAGAAAATGAGTTTTTTCCACTTGAAAACAATTGACAGGGTTTAGGAATCAAGTCTGGGGTCAAAGGGTCTTGATGGCCAAGTCAAAGGGCACCCAGAGATGTATATTAATGCGTGTCAGCTTCTAGATCGTAGAGTCAAGCAGTAGTTCATAAAAGAAACAAGGCATCTTAAGAAGAAGTGTTATTAGCAAACATCAGGTCAAAGTTTATCTTTGGGTCAGTGTGTATGGGAGGGTCATCCATTCATGCTCGTAACACAGGCATTATCCTTAAAGCTGCCTTGGTGCAAGGTGTAAAGGGAAAACAGAAAATTGGAATTTTAACTGTGAAAACTTGGTGATTTATCAGAACACTTTGCAAGATTAAGACTTAAATTGAGCATCCTTAATGGAGCAAAGGAAAGCAGGAATTTTATTTCAATTACTCTTGGCAGTGTTTTTTGTTCAATTCCTTTTAAAATCCAAAGATAAAACTTACTTTTGTATGGACATGCAGGATTCTCAGCAATGTCTTTGCACTCTTGCCTGAGTCAGCGTTGATGCTATAGGGGACAGACATGTCTTTCTTTTGAAAGGACCAGTATAGCCAATGTCAAACCCTTTGATGTGGAGGTATTGTAAATCTTTCCACGTGATCCTTCCTGGAAGCCATGGATTTCCTAAGAAGCGTGTTGACCAGTTCATCCCATTTACAACGCTACTTCTGCAGCTCTGCTTTCTCCTCTTCCCACCGCCTTGGGTGTGGGAACCCTGGCGCCCAGGGCAGCCGTGGCCGGGGGCGCTCCGCCACTCAGACCTGGAGGAATGCTCCTGCTGTGCCGGAGCACACAAAGGCTGCCTACTTGCTTTGACAAGCCCATGCTGCAGAAAATCCTTGCAATCTTTTGTGCTTCGTGGTGTTGACTTATTTTAGTTCCACGCTAAGATGCTCCCCATTGAAACAAGCAAAAAAAAAAAAAAGAAAAAAAAGAAGAAAAAATGGAATACGGTTCTTTTAAAAACTGTTATTCTGATGCCTTTAGGAGGCACTTTGCCTGACTTTCTAAAGAGATGTGTTTGAACGGTGCAACTTTGGTTATGCTTTGGAGGGGAAGAGAAGGGCATAGTTGTAGGAATAATAAATATGACTGTTCACTAAAGCCCATTATGTTTGCATTGAATGGCGATTAAAATATAATGTGCAATGATAACTGGGTATTTCTGGGAACCAGTGTGACAAGAAGTGACAGAAAAGAGATTATCTGTTGGACTTTTACTTGTATAGTCTGAATATTGTATACCTGAATTGTGCATTTAGTACGTACGTTGTGCATTGGAAAAGTCCTGAGCTCCAGAGACATCAGTATAATGGAAAGCCTTGGCATGCTCGGGAAAACAGTCATGTGTTTGCTGCTCTTCAGTGCAGTTATAACAGAAGAGTTCCAGCCTCCTAATTAAGTTTTTCAGTAAATCTTTCTGAATTTTGTGTTGGTAAAATATATGAAGAAAGTCTTAAGAAAAACCCTTTAGCTGTAACAGTCAAACTTTAATGTTTTTTAGACAAAATGCTTTTCCTGTTGGACCCTGGCAGTTGAACAAAACTGACTTTTTTTGGGAGCACATCATATTTGCTAGAAGAAGTTTTCTGACTCCAGATGGAATTCCTGGTTGGGAGTAGGGGAGAAAGTGCCTGTCCTGTCTGCTGTGAGCAGGGCATGTCCCTTAATTAGGGAAGGAATGTGTTTCCCTGGCACTGAGGTTAAAGCTGTAACTAGACCTCTCTAGGTCCTCTGAGTTCCTCCACTTCATCTGTGTAGCTACCCTCTGTTGCGTATTTGGAGTGTGGGAGAGTCAAGCTCAGATGCTTGGGGCTTATTATGGGGTATATGTTGGGTTTTTATTTGGTCGGTTTTTGATCTTTTTTCAAGCAGTCATTGGACCTTCTGAGGATTTGGAAATAGAGAAGGAGCTACTGGTCTCATAGACTGTTCAGTTGGTCTCCACTCTAAAGCATCCTGAGTGAGTGCCATGACCACATACCTCTCCCTCTAGAAGACAAATGATTCCTTCTCTCTTTCCATTTTTCATAAAAGACTTTAACTAGATTTTGGGGTTTTTTTCCACTAGCACAGAATCGGGAAGGCGGGGGAGAAAGCTTGGAAGGAGAAATGTGAAATGAAGAGAAGGGTAAACATTCCCTTTCTCACCAAGTTGCAACCATGGTCTGAAAGCATGAAATGACATCAATTGGAAACATACCCAAACGGCAGAGCAGCTGAACCTTTGCTGCTGTAATCTGTCATGGCTCCACTGAAGTTAATTTGAAAGTCTGCCTGTTCCTAAATAGGTGCAAAGGCCTTCCAGTGAATTGTGTGTTACCATAGGAAATCGTATTAAAGGGAACGGCATTTGGGGAGTCTGTAAGTCATCACTTTTAATGGTAGCTGCATTGAGTTTGGTATAAGCACTCGGGAGATTTGTGGGGTTGACTTTAACTTTGTGAGAATATCTGTACTGCTAAACTGAGAGTTGAAAAATCTGTAGAATACTTTGTGCTAGAGCCTGGTCCTGACAGAGTTCTGCTAAAAAAATGTGAGCTGCGTCATGGGAACAGACTTCTGAAACCATGTTGTATGTGTGGTGCAGAATTCAGAAAGTTTGTTCAGTGTCTTGGTGGACTCCAAGGCTAAGGAGGACTGTGGGAATCTTGGTTCCTTCAGTGGCTCAGCAGGATCAAATTTACTTCTAATTCTTTCTCCCTAATTCTGGTTGCAAAAATTAGCCAAAGAACTTGAATTTATCAGACAAAATTAGGAGTTTATCATGTTCCAAATGAAGCTTATGGCAGCATTAGTTTACTACAAGATGGTGCCTACTAAAATAATAAACAATTACTTTAAAAAAGGAAAACAACTGAATGCCAATTAAGACAAGCATCAGAATGACAATGTTCCATTTTTCCACTGTACAGAGAATGATTTGTGGCCAAGGGATTACTTTTGAAATTGTTTTGAATTCTGCCCTTTAATTTATTAAATGAATCCTTCTTAGGAACTTGATTGCTAATTCACTTTAATTTAGAAAAGCCCCACTGTCTTTGGATGTAGGCAGAGCCCTCAGGGGTCTATAAAACTGTCAATAGGACTGTTAATTTGGCTTTTCTTTTTTTCTTTTGGCTTAAAGCTTAATTGTGAGAGCTGGGAAGATGCCACAGTTTTGGTCTGCAGGGACACAAACAGTGTCTTATGGGTTTCAGATCCCATGAGAAGCCATAGGAACCCTCCTGCTGCTGTTGACATGCCAAGCTGGAAAAGCTGCAAAAATCTGGGGAGGACCAGGGGTTTGCTGCAAGTGAGTCCCACCTGGTTTTCATGCTGGAATTGGAGATGGACAAGAACCAAGTCACTTGGTCTAAATGTCCCTCAGCTTTGGGCGGGTCTGGATCCTGATCAGGATCTGAACTTTTTGTGCCTTAGGCTTGTCTCTAATTGAATCCATGCAAAACCAGACATTTCACATGACTTTGATGCAAAACCATAAATAGGCTCATTTTTTATTCAAAACGAAGTCCAGGTTTGCTTAGAAAGATCACAAACCTCCTACTGAACCTTGATGGTCCCAGATTATAATGAAAATTGAAGTCTCCAATGCAATAACATTCCTGGAGGCAAAGATGCTTGATTTTTGTCTTTCTAGTTAAATGTGTTACTGTTCTGAGGCAGGCAATGATGTCCCATTTGCTACAAGTTGGACAAAAGATGGTCTAGACCCTTCCTTACACAGACCCTAGCTGTAATTAAGTTTCTTGGGTTAGATCCTGATCAAAAAAAATCTTAGTGGCACTTCTAGTGGTTTTGTGTCTTATCTAGAACAGTATAGGAATAATTCCAAGTGATACGGGATTAAAAATGCAAAACAAACCAGGGAAGTTTGGATGAGATTTTGTTTGGGTTGAAACACTTTTTGCAAACTCTTTTTCTCAGCAGTTGGATTGTAAAAAAAAACCTCTGGATGTTTGAATTTTTCGAAACAATTTTTGAGTTGAACGAGACTTTCAAAAAATGTAAGGATTTTGGCAATATAAATTCTGGTACCTGAGCAGAACAGCATGACTGTTATTTAATTTTAATGACAGATACAGTTTCTTCTTTGAAAATCCCAATCTGAGCATTCACTGTGAAGTTATCCACTGCACATATTGGCTAATCCATTTATATGTGATCATATATGTTAGAATTAAGTGAGTGTTCATCAGAACACAGCCTGGGTCAAAGTTTGTTTGTAAAATGTTGTTTGGCAACTGCCCTTAGGTTGTGATTTGGAAAGTCTGACTGGAGTGTCTGAATAGCTAATTGTCACTGAAAACATCAGAAATGTTTCCAGGCCATCTGTCACTCAACCACTTGTTGTTATTTGTATTGCTATGGTAAACAGGAGCCCTGCTCACAGACTGGCACTGTGCTGGGAGCTGTACCAACACAGACCTTGGGATTTCCCTGTGAAAAGGACCTAATGATGTAAGCACATGAAGGTGCACAGACATGTTTAGACTTTTAAGTAGAGATGGAGGCTCTTGAGCTCTATGATGAGCAGTGGTTTCAGCTCACTGGTACCCAAATTGCAGCAGATGTTGGCAAGCTGTCACAGTAGCAAAGCCCCGCTAGAATTCCTGTCTCATTTGGTATCTGTTGAGACAAGGAATGTTCTAGACTTCTGCTGTGAGCCCAAAGGCACAACATTTATGTGCTACCAGGGACAGGGGAACACTGATTACTTGGTCAACAGCAGATGAAGGCAAAAAGTCTACTACCCTCACAGGGTAGCCCTCTTGCATTGGTTTCTGTGGTTTGTGATCCCCTTGCGCAGGATTAAACCTGGGACCCTGGATCTCCCTGTCCTGCTTGTCTAACAATAAAAAGGAAGCCACTTAGGAAAAGCTGCCAAGAGCTGGCAGCGTGCAGCTTTTATTCTTTTCTGTCTCTCTGCTATTGTGCAGAGTTCACTCTGGCAGGCTCCCCCTGCACGCATCTGGGGCATCTGTCAGGCCCCTCCGTCGGGCTCTGTCCGGCTGGGTTGCAGGCCAAGTTTTGACTTCCTGATCTGTATTAACCACTTTGATGTGGCTCTCAGCAGGGTTTGACCTAAAGCAGACAGAGAATCACACCTCACAATCCATAGGATATGAATTGAAGAAAAAAAAAATTAGCATTTTAAAAAATTTGCTGTCAAATAAAAAGAAAGAGCATGATTTTTGCTGAAATTCAGTTAGGTTTAAACACTTGCGATTTCTAAGCTTCCTAGAAAAGCCCAGCAAAATATGTGCTGTTTGTTTGCATAGGCAGAGAAGGTGGGCGGTGTGTAAGTGGTTGCTGTTCTTTCAAGACTCATCATGGAGGTATTTCTCTTTCAGGCTGGATTTGCAAGATAAGATACTCAAGCTCCCATTTTAGGACCTGTTATGGTTTCATATGGTGGCAAGAAAACACCAGGCACTCTGAGGAGTCTGCTTTTGAGAAGCCCTCTTGGTTTTGAATGTGCTATAATATGTTGTTTTCAGGAGAAATTAGAAACAAGGAGAATCACTTTTATTCCTACTTAAGAAAGCTCTCTCATTTGCATGTTTTGTGATGAAGTTATTAGGACTTTCACTTGTGATGTCCCTGGGTACCCAGCAGTGCATGTATGAGTCTTTGCAAGCTGTGGTGGTCTTAGTTGAGTAGAAGCAAAAAGAACTCTGTTGAGTGGTTCCAGAGCACTGGAAGGCAAAATGAAGCAGAGCCAGGATTTTTATAACTGACATAAAGCTTTTCCCAGATCTTCTTCTGCTTTCCGCTGAAATGTTGAGGACCTCTGGGGAAACAGAGTGAACCTTTAAATAGATGCTATCAATTAACCCTACAGCCTCACAATTTAAGATAGCTGATTTTACAGAGATGAAAGGCTGTAGCTAAGAAACCAGGCATGTTAACTTTTCTGGATTCATCTGTTTGCATTTTGGCAGTTTTTCCCCCCTAATTTTAAACATTGCAAATCTGATTTGGGGCCACTTTCACTGTTATCTTTGAGAATTTGCCCTATTTCTGGAGGGTAAAACCATCAATTTTAATGAAACCATTGATTTTCAATGTGTGGAAGATCATCTAAAAGTGAGCTCCTCTTCATGTTCCAAAAAAACCCACAGGAACTTTCATCGGGTTCCCTGTGTGGGTAAAAGGAACTAAATTATAAACCTTGTGTCTTCTGAGTATGGACATTCCTGATGCCTGAGGGTGGGTGAGGGCTACATCTGAGTCTAGAGGCTGGATCCAAAGACCACTGACACAACGTGACTTGCATTTAATACTGGGAATGCAGAACAAGATTCTTCAGAGTCTCTTTGTTTGGGAATGGCAAGGAGCAAATGAGTTGTAGTATGTGTGGCTTTGAACCTTATACATCACTTAAATATTCTCTATTTAGACAGTCACGTCACTTTAAGTCACTGAAGTTCTGCGTGCTTGTATTGTAGCGATGCTGTGGCAGGGGGGAAAAGGAAATGAGTGAAAATATGTTTTGTAAGGTTAGAGTCCAAGCAAAGCCTACAGGGCTCATCAACAGGCATCCTGCCACTTCTGCTGTATGTGTATGGTGAATAGTTAAGGGAAGGCAGTGTGTTTATCTCACTAAATTTGGTGCAGAGTTATTTTTTCAGTTTTTGGAACTTCTAATAATTCAGAGAGACAGTTATAAATTGGTTCATATAGTAGAGATTTCAAAGCTGGTGATATTAAGTATGTGTATATTTAGTCAAATAATTTTTGACATCTCTACCATTAGGCATTCACCAGCAACCATGGTTTCCATAGGTTTCCAAGAATATTTATCAGCATCTGTCAACAAGTAGTAAATGAGAGCAAATGTATGGGAATTACATATGTCTGTGGTGTAGAGACTGGATCCAGAGTGACTCCCAGCTGGCATATTTTCCATGCTGTAAAGGTGCTGTGCGGCTGGCTGTAGCCCAGCACAGTCCATCACTCCCTTTCATTGACTGCTCTGTGGTCAGCTGGTGTGGGGCTCTGTTCTGGATTTTTTATTGGACTGAAAAATTGTGAGTTTTCTTTGGAAATTAAGCTCCCCCTGTTTTTTGGAATAGATAGCAAGTTGTATACTTTGCTTCATTATTATCAGGCCAGGGTCCATGTCCTCAGAGCACTGTGTGTGTGCTTTATTTTCTCATGTTTGTCTAGTGTTTGTATTACAGCAGTGCTCTGGTCAGGTGACATCTGTGAGCTCCAATAGCTTCTGTGAGGTTGGTAGGAGACGGCCCCTGGGAAGTGTAATTAAAGGATGATGCCAGGAACTTGTGGGCATGCAAACGTCACAGGGTGAGGAACAAGGAGCATCTGCAGGTGACCAGCTCTTGGATAGACTCAAGGTAATTACTGTAACAGCATCACAGGCACTCCAATGAATGAAACAGCATTGTGTGCTTCAGGGAGTCTTGGGCACAGAGTCCTGCACCCCCCCATGCTGGCACCTAAGGCAGGGGCTGGAATGAGAAATCCCACAGGAAGTAACACAAAGAGGTACTGAGCACCCTGCTGCTATCCTGTTGTAGGGTCCTTTTGTCCCAAACACTGCAACAACCATAAAGGCAGGGGCTGTCTTTGACCAGTGGGACTGGAGGGCTCAATACCCAGTAGGACCAGGTTTCATGACAGAAGATGATGGATTTTGAGGTCAGCACCCCAATTCTTATGTAGTTGTGATGGAAGTGACCTAGAGGTACTAATAGCTTTGGCTGGAAAAGAAGTATTTGGCATGAGTAGGTAGTGTCTTGGAAAATCAATCATAGGAAAAAATATTTGATGGAAAAGATAAGCTATTTTTATTGACTGAAATCTGAAAAGTGGATAAAAAAAGTCAGTACTTTTAGTTTTCTTTACAAAAGTCTCCTGCAAAGTTAACTGATTTCTAAAGTAAATGGAGTTGTATTCAATGACAAAATCCAATATTCTATTATAAAAAAAAAAAAAAAGAAGTCTGGAAATATTTTGGCCATTCCAAGTCCTGAAAGTGATAGAGATGGTTGAATAACTCAGTGTACCTCTGTAGTAGGGTGAGGGGAGGTCTTGCTGCAGCTGTGGGTTTAAGAAGAGATGATAAACCTGATTTCCCACTGAGAGTTTGAGGACTGTAATCATGACATGGGGATGAAGCTATCTACAACAGCTTGCTCTGCTAGTGTTTGTTTGGAATCCAGAATGTTATTAATTCGGGTGCTAGAAATAGTTGAGACAAATAGGAAGTTTATTAAAACATTCTCAATTTTTTTTTAGTTTAGCCATCTGTACAGTTTATGTTTTCTTCAAAAATGTTTTAGCAATACTACAAGTGGAATCAGTGAGGAAATACAGAGTTGTTGAAAAATGCTTGTAAGCTTTTTCCATCTTGGTGTGCCCAGTATTTTGGTCAGCCATAACTTTAGGAGTTCTGTTTGCATGGTGTTGTTGCAAAGGATTGAGGCAAATATCATTTATAGATTTTTTTTTCTTCTGAAAATCCACACTGCCTTACACAATTGAGAGATTGTTGACAACTCAATTATTTGCAGTGCTTTAACTCACTAATTCAGTCTCATTATTTATCCAGATACTCCTTCATTTGCTTTATTTAATTTCTCAGCTGACAAATTCCATCTCCCAGGATACTCAATGTTTTCAGTCTTAATTGGTTATCAATCAGCTCTTCCATCAGCTGATACTGGCTTGAAGACACGACACCAATCCTTTCTTAATATGTTCTGGGATTTCTGTAAGAGAGATCTCGCTTTCCTCCTAAGTCTCCCTGTCTTATATTAAAATATCATCTGAAATATCAAATTCCTAAAGTTTCTTGGGAGAAAACCTCATTTGGATTTGTGTATTTAGTTTCCTTCACTTTTTTTTTTT
>VZTZ01039338.1:915475-1000394 GCA_013400955.1 Drymodes brunneopygia | reverse complement strand
CGGGAGAATGACCCCCCCGGGAGCCCCAGGGCTGGCAGGATGAACATCCTGGTGAAGCCCGCAGAATGAACACCCTGGGGAGCCCCACAGCCCAGAGAATGAACACCCTGGGGAGCCCCACAGCCCAGAGAATGAACACCCTGGGGAGCCCGAGGGCTGGCAGGATGAACATCCTGGTGAACCCCATAGAATGAACACCTCAATGAGCCCCAGGCCCAGCAGAATGAGCACCCTGGTGAGCTCCAGAGCTGCAGTGCCACAAGGAGGACACTGTGAAATTAATCTTGCTTAAATAAAGAACTGAGAAGATGGATGTGTGGAGGGCAGCTAGCTAATAAACCGCTGGCAGACCCTTCCCTGGCCTTTGCTATTTTTAATTTTTTTTCATTTGCCTTATGTTAGCAAGATCCATGGCTAGACAGGGTTCATTCTGGCTGTTACACTAAGAGGAAAAGGCTGTGAAATATGTTATTAAAATTTTTTACAGTGTGTGAAAAGTTGCCAGAGAAGTTGTGCTTCCCTGGGTTGCAAGATGATAACCTCTGCATGATAACCTCTCCGCCTCCCTCTGTCAGGTGCACTGTGTTGCAGCCCTAATGCATGAGCTTTAAATGGTTGTCATGTTATTGTTATTTAATTATTCAAATGAAATGTCTTGCTGAGAGGAAGAACAGCCCACAGAATGACCTCTTGTGTCTCATTTTGTTGTTCGGTTTTTGCCCCGATGTGTCTATTTACAGTGCGTGGAAAAGGGATGGTTGCAGAACTCCAGGTGACTGAATGCCTGTGACATTGGGCAGTGGGGTTTTGTATTTGTGGTGATAATCGGCATGAAGCATTTCCTTAGGCCACCACATAGGTCATGAGCAAAGGGACAAATAATTTCTCTTTAATTCTGTAATTCCTTTTTAAATTACTCTTCATGACTCTGCAGTAGTTGGTTGCCTCTCCCATTTTGAGCTGTATAGTAAGAGGGGTTCCAGTGATCCCAAGGAGTCCAGTCAGGGAATCTCCCAGGACAGTAAGTCTCCTTATTCTATTTATAACTTGAAGGGTTGCAAAATTAAGATCATCAGGGTGCATGTAAAGGTTAGTGATATGCATGTTTTGTGTCTGTGGAGGTGATGGATGTAGAAATAACCCAGCTATAACCTCACAAGCTTTGCCTGTGCTGAATAATATTTGTGTATCTTGGAAGTCAGTAGACCTGTTAGTGAGATACTGCTTAGAGAGAGGGCAATGCACTGTGACTATAGAACATATATAAAATATATATTGATCGTCAAAAGGCTGAGGTGTATCCAATTTTTGTGCTTAGCCAGTACTTTGATTGCCTTCTCACCTATACAAAAGTCTGTTAATGGTATTTTAATAGGAAAAAAATAAGAATAAAGGCTTCCTTGATGATAGTAATATTTAAGAATACTTTGTAAGAAATAAAAACAGTACAGTTTGTAGTACAGACATGTAACTATCCTTTGAGTTTACATTTGTCTGACTTTATTATCACAGGGCAAATAAGACAAAGGAAGCCAATGTTTGCAATAAAGCTGCACATAGCAGCCAGGCCTGACAAAAAGTAGTGCCAATGAAAGCAGATAGATATGGACACCATTTCATTTGATATACATTTTGTCCCTACTTTACTTTTATTACTTTCTCTTTAACTTGTTGCCCTTGATTACACATATTGTTCTGGACTCTTAGATACTATAGAGTTTGGGTTTTGTTTATTGGTTTACCTTTGTGCCTTTCATATACTGCTTAATGAAATATAAAGTGAAAATGAAATGAAGTCAGGGTTTTAGTTCTACATTCTCTTTCAGAAAGGCATTGAGAGCATAGGGAAACGTCCCAAGATTTTTCTAAGTTTTGCAAAACATTTTTTAAAAGATAATGATATGTCTCCTGTTACTTCCCACTCAGCTGGCAAGGGAGTTCACTTCAGAAATTTAGCAATAAATATCCCCTTTAAATTGTGCAGTTTAAACCAGCTTTTTATGGACATATACATAGATGTTTGAAGAAGTTCTACACATAGGTGTGGAGTCTGAAAGAGCATTGAAAGAGTTCCTGACATCTTGGGGTTTGACTTCCTTTTCTTATAAACTCATTGTACACAATTAAAGGCAGGAGAGAGGTTGTCTCCAAAAGGGACATTTCTGAACTGTTTCAGATCTCACCAGGTAAAGGCAGAGTGCAGTGGTAGCCAGTGTGACCCTGGTGTGCTCTTGTCCACTAACCTAGTGGGGCAGTAAGAGCTGTTCTGCTTAAGGTGGGTGATTTGTATCTGAGAGTGACATTGGGGAACTATATCTAAAATATCCTATATTTCTTTTTGTTCTTGAATGACAGCATGGAACCGTCCTGGAGGGTTGTAACTTGGCAGTTGCTGAGGAAGGCAGGTGTCACTTGGGACACTGGCTGAGAAGATCTGGGATTTGTCACTAATTCAGAGAATGTATTATATTACTTTTGGGATACTCTAGATTGCCTGTTTAATAAGGACTGAACTTGAACTGTTTAGGATAGGATGTTTGTGCTGATTCTCCTTTGTTCTAGAGAACAATTTTCTCAAGAATGAGAACCTCTTAGTCTAGTCTTACTTGGGACAAACTCACTGCAAGTAAGAGACTCTGGAAGTTGATGTTTGTTCAGTATATTGATGCTGAGATCCACAGGAGTTTCTCCTTATGTCTGTGTATGTCTGGGTCCAAGATATTGATGCTGTCTGGAAAATGAAGACACCTTTCACAAAAGAGCCACTGGTCTAGCAGTAATTGTTCTTTTTTTTGTGTGTGTGTGCAGAAATTAATAAACTTTTCAGCTGAATTGTCTGGAAAAGCAGACAGGTTTCTCATGCTCTAAGTAAACAGATTAGGTGTATTTATTAGCTTAAACAGCTTGAGTGAAATTAGAAATGTAAGATAGCTAGAAATGAACATGGTGGGGGGTTTTAGCTGGAGCTTGAGAAACAGTTTGCTTCCAAATAAATTACATTAAAGGGATTATATTAAATCAATATCTATATCAATAATTTCTTTGGCATTGTTGTAGTAATAGCAGCAATGCTTGTACTTTCATTGAAAAAGCAGTTTCAGCATCACTGGGGAGTGTCTGCCCTCTTTAGGTGGTTTCCCTTGAAGACTCAGGCAAGAAGGAATGCTGGTTGCCTGGACAGCAGCTGATGCAAGTGAAGACTGGCTTTGAAAGTCTACTTTTTTGATTCATTACCATTTGCTGGAGAAAGAGAATGTGGTTGGGTACTGGAAGAGGCTCTGCTGCCTTCACAGATATAGCTCTGGGTTCAGCTGTAGCTGGAGTTCACTTGATGGCCAGGGAAAACAAGCAATGCTGCTGGGATCTGGCTGGCCCTGTCTGTGACCTCACTATCTCCATCTCTGTGAAGTCCAGAATGAGTTTCCATATTGATTTCTCTGTAAACTGCTGATTGCAAGAGTTGGTAGCCCCTTCCTGAGTCACAGTCACGGTGTATGTGGTTTGTTTCTTGCTGACTTTCCTCAGGTTCTTGCTGAGGGTGTGTGAGGGGCCTTTGGCACAAGACAGTCTCCATATGAAAGGATGTCATTGATTGTTTCAATATTTTGCCATTCTTTCTCCTTAAATAAAGCTAATTTTTGTCTTTTGTTTTCTTTTTTGAGCATCAGCACCTCAGTCTGATGAAGGTTCTGACATTGATTCTGAACCAGATTTACCTTTAAAAAGAAAGCAGCGTCGCAGCAGGACAACCTTCACAGCAGAACAACTGGAAGAGCTGGAAAGAGCTTTTGAGAGGACACACTACCCTGACATTTACACTCGGGAAGAACTTGCACAAAGAGCCAAACTCACAGAGGCTCGTGTTCAGGTGTGTATTTACAAGCTGCCTAATGAAAGGAGTTCCCTTTTCTGTTAGCATGTGAGTCTTATGTTCTTACATGATCCTGCTCTTGAGTAGAAGGAAAATGTGAAACAACATTGTTTACAGCTGTAGAGTTTTTACATCTGTATGTGAACGTTGGTTTTACAACTGTTTAAGAGAACTGCTTTGAAAAATCTATTGTGTCTTCCCCATTAATTGTTCCATACCTACCATGAATATCATACAGCTTTTTTGAGGAAGAAGAGGGTCTGATATCCCCATTTGTTTGTTTTATGCATTTGACAGCGCTCTGCATGTAATCAGGTCAGCTGTTGCACCAGTTTATGGTTACTTAACTGATTTCATCTGTTGTCTGGATCTTCCAGGCATTAAAAAAGGAGAGAAAAACATTTCTTTAAGGGACAATGTATCTACAGACCCATGCAAGTGAGCAAGGTGGCTGGTGCAGTATCTACAGATTTTGAAGTTGACTTGGTATAAACTCTGTAATGTCTCTTTTATCCTCACTCTCAGTTTAATTCAAAAGAAAATAAATACTCAAATAACTTCTAAGTCTTCACAGCCTCATGTAGATCTGGATTGTCTAAAACTAGCTAATGTATCAGAGCAGTAACATGGAGTTGATTTAAATTTTTTTTAAAGGCATGAACCTGGATTTTTAGCTGTCTAAACTCAGGAAAATAGCAGCCAAATTATCCTGGAATAAACTGCACCCCAGAGTTCAAGTTTCGATTACGACTTATCCGGTTTCATATCAAAGAAACACATGCTGAGAAAAGTTTAATACTGCAGGAAGAATCTTCTGCTGCTCTTTCACCATTTGACATCTATGAATTGTTGGGGAAAATATACCTCATTTAAATTAGTCTGAGTTGCAAGTGTTACTAAGCAAATGTGTGGCTGGGTGACAAGCAAAATGTAGAAGTTTGTGATGTAACAAAGGAAGAGAAATGAATGGTGGCTTGTGGTCTAACCAAGGATACAGGTGAATTTGGTTTCTTTGGTGAAACTCTATTATGTTTTGACCTTTGAAACTCAGCCTGAGGCATTCAGACTGTGCAAACTGAAAGAAGCAATACTAAACACCTCTCTGACTTTTTAAGACAATCACTCCTATTGCAGCATGGCTGTACTATTGAGCATCTGTCTTGAAAGGTCCAGACTTTTTCAGTTTTACCTGCTAAATGTTTTTGCAGAAGACTTCACGCCACATTTCTTGTAAGTGTTTGTTATGACTGGGAGAAAATCAGATGTGTGGATGAATTTGTCTGGAAGGCAAACTCGGTCATGCATGACTCTTTTCTTAACATGTTTACTGAGTGAAATGCTTGCAAAACAGCTTTATATATAGACTTGGGCCAGGTAAGACCAAATCAAGCCCCGGGAATCATTTGCACACAAGCATAACAAAGATAACTTGCTTCACAAGTGTTGTTAGCAAGACAAATGGGATCTAGGAGATGGTGTTTTGGTCCATGTTAGCTTCAGTGGAAAAATATGATAAAATGAAAAAGACCTTGTTCATATTTTTTTAAATCAATGACCCACAGCTAGAAGAAAAGCAGAACTCTCATTAACATAACAGCTGTCTTAATGTGGCTTTAACCCTGTGACTTTTTACATTCCTCATGGCTTCCTTGGTTCCCTTGAGACACATCCTGTCTCACACCACTTGTATGATCTACAGCCGCACAAATTCCCCAGTACCTCTGACATGGATATTTTACCTAGCCCAGCATGGAAGAGAGTTCCCAGTCAATCAATGATTAAAATACCAGAACAAAACCTTTCTGGATTAAAGATGAGCTGGGGTTGAAGTAACCAGCCTGTGGGCAGTTTCCTAGTGCACTCCATCTGCCTGGTACCCTTGAAGGCTGGCAGAATGATTTAGCAGTGGATTAAGGGATACAGGATTTGCCTTATCAGCATTCAGCACCTCTCTATAGGCCTTTAAAATAGCCACGTATGATGGGCATGAAATAAAAGAGGACCTGTGAAAAGAAAATAACCCTAAGAGACTTGAGGCTGAGAGGGCTCAGTAGCATACTGCAGTAGCATTCAAGCTTTCTTAGTCACACTTCTTTTTTGGTAACATTATGACAGAGATCAGAGATACCAAATTTTATATGGTTATATACATAAAGATCTCTTTGACTGCTTCCCAATAAAGCATCATCTGAACGAGCTGGCTCTTGCAGCCTGAATCCAACTAAGCCCAGAAATTTATTTTTTTCCTTCGGAGCTGTAAGGTCCAATTTTGTTTTATATTGTCTACGTAGTTATTTAGTTGATTCTAACTGGATCAACCTTGCTATTCCTTCAGTCCCTCTGTGTAGTATTTGCATCTCATGTTTTGTTTTTTCTACCCTGCCACCCCCATGCTTTCCCTTTCCTTCTGCTCCCTGAGGCCATCTATTACTCTCATGAAAGGAAGAGTCTTACACCACGAAACCATGTATTTTCTCCCTTTCCCACTGCTGAAGGGTAACTGAATGCATGTTTCTAACCTGGGTGCTTGGAGGTGGGGAAAAAAACTTGCCTCTGGTCTGGGATCAAGCTTAGAATATGTCAGCCCCTAAGGGGAATTTTTTGAGAGCTACAAGCAACTGAAAACAGACTTTACACTGTGAATGTTACTTGTGTACCTAATCATGGGAACAGGAAAGGCTTTTGGGAAAAGAAGTGTTCCAACAAACTCCGCGTTGTAAGAGTCACGAGATGTGTAACTATAATCATTGCAAATATTTCAGCACTGGGTGTAATAAAGAGTTAAAATGCTCCCTGCAATTCCTCCTGAAGCACCTTTCCACTCAAGGACTGTGGAGTTATTTCCCCCAGTGTTTGAACCTAGATGTGGTATGGAGCCAGGACAACCTCTTTTGCTGCCTCTTCTAAAGGCACTTGCTCTTCTCTGCACATTAGATGCAGAAGAAAGGGGAGAGTTCTTTGGTCTTGTGCATTTATCAGATAAAATTCAGAGAGATAAACACAGTTCCAAAGAAGGACCCTTCATTTAAAAATAAAAAAAATAGTAATACTCTAGGAATGTGCAGTTAAAGGTTTGTGTATTTTGGGTAAAAACTGCCACCCTGCAGTGCTTTACCAGTCCAGTTTAAAACCTCATTAAAACAATAATTATGTTGCAGTGCAGGTCCTTGAGGTCTATGGCCTGTTTTTCGGAATCTGAAGGCAAGTTTGAAAAGTGAATTTATCTCCAGTGTAGATCAAAGGCTCTTTCTGAGCTTCAGAGCTGTGGAATTATGATTCCTGTAACAAATGGTGCATCAGGAATGAAGTGGGCAGTATCTTTTCTGGCCACCTTTGATTCCCACACCAGGCTTGTTTTTAGATCTGGATGAGCTGGGCAAGCTTTGGCAGCAGCTTGGGGCCTGTTTCAGATTGATGGTGGGGAGTGTTTACGTCTGTCTTTTGGCAAAGGACTTTTAAATAAGGTTCAGGTGTGTCCTATGGCTGGCCAGGAGCCTGCCTTGGCCAATGGGGGCTGGCCATGCCGGCAAATCTTTTGGGGCTGTGTGTTGATGGCAGGCATCCCAAATTTCCAGAAATGTGGTACATGAGACTTGTGTATTGGACCATGTAAAGGAGTGCCCCAGCTGTAAGGATCCCTGGGGCAGGAGGCCCTGCTGGGAGAAGCAGATGGCACATGGCCTCCGTTTAACTCCAAAATGCAATGGGAAAAATTTGTTTGGATTGTTTTTCATCCATGAATAATGGTGAAAAAGTAGGGCAAGTCAGGAAGAATTCTGAATCATGACTATTTCCCACCCTGAAGAGTTTCTTCTCAGCCAAATCCCAGTTTTAAATTGATTTACTTGAAAACATTAAAAAAAAAAGTTGTTTATCAACAGAGCCTTTCTGAAAATTTAGGCAGATCTCTCCAGGCTACCAGCATGGAATTGAATGTTCCCATGTCAAACTTGTAATCAGCTTGTAAGCTATTGTAAAAACCTTATTATGACCTCAACAAATAAGTCCCAAGAGCTCAGATGTCTTGAGTAGCTAGAAGAAAAATTATTATAAAAATAAATTTTAAGTATTGTGCTTGCATATGATTTTCCTTGCTTCACTGTGGTACAGGGAGGGAAGGAGTTTGGAGAGGAGCGAGGGGAAAGGTGAGAGAAGTTATGACTCTTGAGCTCATAGTAAAGTTTAAAGGCTCTGAAGTCCAATTCCTCAGCTTTGATAGTCTTTTCTCTGTAGAAAGCAGTGAAAAGCACTCCCTGAGAAATCACTGGGGAGGGGGAATCTGTGCCAAAAAAAAGTCTTAACTTGCTTTTAACTCCTCTGAAATGGTTTGAGCATGTACACTGAATTGCACAGTCCTATGAGAAGATGGGGCAAAGGAATGTAAGATGGATTCAAGAGCACTTAAGACCTTTCATCAGATCTTTACAGTTATTCCTGATGTGGTTTATGGAGAATTTCTGATGCCTTTTCTTGAGACTGAACTTCTTGCATCATAAAAAGCCTAAAGAAAGAAAATGCTGTGTGCATCCTTGCAGTAGATAACCCTGTAATTGCAGGTCCCCACTCCCCTGTAAAGGGGAAATTCTTATGGGTAAATTAACTGACTACATTCATATGCAGGCCCAAGAGGACATTTTTAAATATAAAGGAAAAGAGGGATGTGATTTTGATTGTCTCTTTCTGGTCTCTGCTGCCTAAGGGCTCTAATTAGTGTCACTTTAACTTATAAATACACTGTTCAAGTTGCTTATTACTCAATTTTCAGAACTATTCAGCTGCAGTTTTTTAGAAGTATTTTTGTAGGACCGAGTCGAAGTCTTCTCAAAGAAACCTAAGAGATCGGAGTGTGTTGGATCACACTGGGAGGTGGTTGGAAGTCCCTATTCCCTTTGGCACAGTCCAGTGGCTTTTTGGTCTGTGTTTGTTTTTTGGTTTTTATTTTGTGTGTGGTGTGTTGGGTTTTGTTTTGACTTTCTTTGCTTTTGTTTTTGTGGGGGTTTTTTGTTTTTTTTTGTTTGGTTTTTTTGTTGTTGTTGTTTTGGGGTTTTTTTTTGTTTTGGCATTTTGTTTGGTATGTTTTGCCTTTTATTCCCCGCCCCTCCCCGTACGTTTTCAAAGAACTCAGGTTTCTAGCACATTAGTAACTAAACAGCATCACTTCCCATCCCCATAAAGAGCAGGCTTTGGCAGGCAGGGAGCCTCCAGCCTGGTGACATTCCCACTGGTGGCCATGGCAGGTTGCTCTCAGCAGGCTTTGGGCACAGCTTTGGGATGCTGTGAGGGAACGTGGTGTGCATCTGTACGCAGTGGACCTTATTCCTATGAGGCTGGGAGTGTGCAGATGTCACAGGCAAGCTATTTTTCAACTAGTTGTGCTAAAAAGCAATTTTTCCCCTAGTCTTCATCCTGTGGTTGGTCCCTGGCAGTGCTCTCCTTCTCCCTCATATTACTGATACCAGGTGATAGTGAGCCAGGGTGGAAACTCACCCTACTGCAAAAAAAAAAAAAAAAACAACAAAGAGAAAAGAGAGGATAAAAAATTTATTTCCTGTGCACGCCCTTGAAGGGCTGCTGAAGTAAGTGAGGTCTGGGACAGCAGGAGCAGACACTGAGAATGTCTCTAGAAGTCACACTGCCATGTTTTACAGAGGTAACAGGGTCAGCTCTGCCTGGGCTGCAGCTCAGCTTTGCCCTTTCATTCTTCAGCCTCCCCTCTTCCCAAGGCACCCCTGCTGCTTCTGGCACAGCCCACATTCTTTCCCTGGTGGAACATCCGCCAAGGACTCCGGCTTCCAGGATGGGCAGACTTTGTTTTGAACATGTGAATTTTGTGGGAAGGGAGAGGTGGGGAATAGTAGGGTGGGGGAGACAGTTACCATGAAAAATATCATGAGGAAAAACCGAACCAACCCCTCCCTCCCCCCATCTAAAATCCATCTAAAATTAGAAGTGCTGTTAACAATACATCAGTCTTTTGACTTTTGTGTTTCTGGCACTCGTGCTTGCAATGGTCAGGACTTTGTATAACAAAATATCCACGGGTTTTTGCAACATTCACATCTTGAATGTTTTGCCCTGTTGAATCAGAGCTCTTTTTGCCTTAAAAGCACATAGAGCACTCTGTGTTTACGATCAGACTGTCGAAATGTCAAGGCTAATTACTCTAGTGTGTTCCCAAGTGAATAAATGCATCTTCTAAAGAATATCCTCTTGAGATCAACAAAATAAGATATTGGCATGATCACTTGCAAACTACTTTAAGAAAAAAGGATAATAAGAGGCAGAATCTAAATATCAGGAAATAGAGATGGAAGAAAAACCCATTCATTCACCTTATACTTTCTACATTGGTGCAAAATACAGCTTTTATATTCTGTCGCAGAGTGATTTCTTTTTTGGTCAGTCCAGTCCCAGGTGCTTGAAAAACTGGAGCCTCCAGTACTTAAAGGGCTACTTTCCCCCCTTTTTGTTCTATATTTCATCCTCTTCAGTTCTATTTTTGAGATGTAAATTTTGGCCAGACATTGGGATTCAAGTTTGCTCCCAAATCATCTGGATAATTTACATTCCATCTTTGAAAGTGACATAGGAACCAAGGAGTCCAAGCTGCACTGCAATGACTGTGACTTGGCTTCTGTGCAGACACAGTTTTTGAATGCTTGAGTCCCTCAGCCAAGTCATGTTTCCTCTGCCCATGTTTAGATGGTTTAGAGTTTGTTTCCTGTTGTGCCCACGGCAGGGTGGCACTTTCTCACAGGATGACACTTGGGATCGCCTCCAGGCGCTGCTTTGTTCTGGAAGCATCCCTGCAGCCAGGTGATGATTGTGCCTCTCTAAAGGAGGTTGTGGGAGAACAGGAGCACCCTATGGGGACCTGCTAAATTTGAAAAGGCCACTCATAAGATGAGGGTTTTGTCATGTTGGTGGAAGTTGAAATCTGTTGCACATAAAGGGACATTGTATTTAAATCATACTGGAAATGTACAAACAGAAGAAAATATTTCCCCAGGTGTTTACAATATGTTTCTAAGCAGACACACTAGCTTGTGGTGACTGGATTTATTTTAAATCTTGGCTTGAGATTAGCAAAGTTTTTCAAGATTTCTTTAGTGGTAGTAGTGTACATGGTTTTTTCATGATACATGAGGATTTAAGAAATGAAAAGAATTCTGGACTCTTGAGAATAGAGCAAGGCAGCTGACTGTAGTCTAAGGGAAATATGATGACTAAAAATCCCAATAATTTCAGTTAACATAACATGTAACTGCTTCTGAATAAAGTTTGGGATTTGACTAATTTTAATAAGCATTACATAAAATGTAAATAAAATATTTAGCTTTCAGTTATTTAGGTTTCGGTTCTTTAGTTTTTAGTAACTTTTTGTTGATTTGGTGGCTTTTTAATTTTTTTCTTATGTGCCTCTATTGTTTTGTAGTGACAAACGTTTGGTATTAGTGGCAATAAGACTTCCTCTGCAGTTTTGAACTTGTTCAAGGGGTTTTGGTGAGTTAATTTTGGACTAACTCTGGTGCTAGTCAGGTGCCATTGGCCTTCCTGCCACCCGGGGAAAGCCAGAGGCCAGTGCCAGAGGGCTGTGCCAGTGCCATGTGACATGGATGCCCATCAAGCAGCACTCATTTAGCACATCCCAATCACATAGGACTGGGATGGCAATACACAACCTTGTTTCTGCATAGCCCAGACAGGTTTCTGCACCCCTGCAGAGTCCCACTGAATATAATGGGGGTCCAGGTGGCAACAAAGCTCTGTGAAATGATGTGAATTGTGTGGCTGCTGCAAACTTTTTGATGTCATTGAGTGTGTCCCTTTAAGGGATGTCCATTATGTAGCTGCAGTTGTGGAAAAAATGCAAGTCTATAAAAGGAGCCAAAAATCTGTCCATAAATAAAAATATAAAGTTTGGCATTTATGTAAATCACTTACAACTGAATTAAAGTTTGGGATCTGACTCATTTTAATAATAAATAAGCAAATGCTTATCTGTAGAGGAAAAAAAAAATCTTGTTACCTCACTTTCCTGAGTGAAATCCATTCAGATAGTGTAGTTCAGTTCGTGTTCCCAAAGCACTTGGAGATCATCAGATAACCCTCTTGACCTGAAGAAGAGAGAGTGTCAAGGAAAAAAGCTGTAGTTAATGACCTGGGTCAGCTAATTACAACAAGCGTTTTCTGTTCCCTGATCACTCTTTGACCTCCATTATCCTTTCTTAGTGTTCTTTGGGTCTTTAGCAAGGTCTCCTTCTTGCTCTACAGGCTGAATCTAGACCCATCCTCAACTACTGCTCATTACAGGTTTTGCATCTCCACCCCGGTGCCTTGTCCCTGCCAGCTGCTTTCAGAAATGGTTCATGTGGAGACAGAGAAGGGGTCAGTACATACAGCAAAAAAACAAGAGAGGGATTTGTGACATAGAACAGAGGCTCCACCTATCCCTCTGTCCTAGGTCTTAAACCAGTGTGGGAGTGTATAATTGAGGAGGAGACGTTGCGGCCAAAGGAGGAGGCAGCTGTGTGAACTGAGCATCTCATTCTGAAAAGAGGATGAAGTTAGAACAAACTACATGGTGACAGATGGCCTATGTCAGAAACCAGATGGCCCAGTGAGTCTCACCACTCTTGTCATGAAATAGCAAGCAGAGGAGAAGCCCACAGTGTAGACCAAAATGTTGTTATCCTCCTGTGTGAGGGTCACTCATGATTTATAAATGGTGTTACACTTAGAATCCCAGTCTGTGATGCCTGATTCATAGGCCAGCAAGGGCTGCTTGCAGGAAGGGTTACAGATCTGAGCCCCATCTTACTTGTACAAATACATCTATATATGGCTCATCAGCTAACATGCCTCAGTGGCTTTCAGGCTTTTCAGACTTTTTCAGGCTGCTTTATAGGTTGTGCAGATCTACTTTTTCAGATGTTAACTCTCAGGGGAGGTCTTATCTCATTGATTGCATCTATAGATGAGCACCACTGCTTGAGGGTGTAGGATTAAGGGCAACTGCCTGCTTGTATACAAATGTGTGCAGTCTCTGTTACCTTAACCAACCACTCTCCCTCAGTGCTCCACCACGGAGCTGAGAGCTGTAATCTCAAGCCTGCTCTGACCCTGCAGCAAGGCAGTGTCCCTGCACTCTGCTTCAGTCATCCCTGCACTGACTCCTTGCCCTTCCAATTTGTGATGTGTGGAATTGCTATAATATCAAAATTAACAAATATGTTTTGCAACTCCTATTATGTCTGCACTTGTGATGTCTTGCCTCTTCCTATCTTGGTTGTAGTAAGATCCATCCAAGACTTGGAAAACTTAAAACATGGACTGAGAATGACGTAAAGAGAAGCAGATTTATAGCCAAAATGTCCCACAAATCCAAACCCCATCTGGTTAGTGTGCTGTCCTGGGAACAGATTTCAAAGCGGTTCTGAAATGCTAATCTAGTACTGAAGTTCTGACCTACTGTTGTAAGTTTATTAAGAGATGTTTTGTCCATATGTGAACACATGAAAACTCGCTGGGAGGGATTTGTATATTTTGTACATTGGGCTTGTATTTTTTTAATTAAAAGCTTAAAGTTCTGTTGGTCATTAGGGCAGTATAGTATCCCAATATATAAGTACATTCACCTTCTAACAGTGCATTATGTGATGTCACTAACTTGTCAGCAAATTAAAGACAATACAGTACAGACTAAATAGCTTTGGCTTGCATTTAGATTAAATGGAGAGGTTTCCCCTTTCTCATTAATCTGGCACAGTAATGATAGTGATTAAAAACACTAAAGCTTGAAAGAGTAGCCAGCTTTTTTCTCAGGAGAGACTGTATTTGAGAGAAAACTAGGGATCAGAATTCCTGTGTTGCATCTGTTGGACCATGGAAATGTGTGCCAAGGGCACCTTTCTTGTCTAGGAGCACTGAGTTTAGTGTGCATCTTCTGCATCTCTCATCTCAGACATTGACTGTGTTTGAAATACAATACTGTTATTTCTGATACATCTGTATTAAATGTGCAAAAATCAAATGTTCATATTTAAAACATTTGCAGGTCTGGTTTAGTAATCGTCGTGCCAGATGGAGGAAACAGGCAGGAGCCAACCAGCTGATGGCTTTCAACCATCTGATCCCTGGAGGATTCCCACCCAGTGCCATGTCGACTTTGCCGACGTACCAGCTCTCTGAGCCCTCCTACCAACCCACCTCCATACCACAAGGTACAGTAGCTCACAGGTACTTGGTTAAAATAGTGTTATTGGGGGGTTTCCTGTGCACATCCATTGTAGAAATATTTTCTTTTCTAATGTATTGGATAATTTAGGGTCTGACTCAGGGAGGACCCTGCAAGCCTGCTTATTTTAAGCACGTAAGAACTTAGATTTGTTTTGCTGCAAGAAAGGGGTGGTTCCATGTGAAGGGTGCTCTGCAGAGAAATAATCACCTCCTGCCCAGCAGATGTGCAGCTTTGGTAAAGTGATGGACATTCATCCCTGTCCTGCCTCTGCATTGGCCTGCTTTGCTGGAAGTGTCTGGTGTGGTTTAGAAGGAGGCAGGTGCACTCTGTCTTTGTTGTGACTATCAGTGATGGAGCATTTGAACTTCTGTAAATACTCTGAATATTTATCTGATGGTGGAAGAAACAGCTATTCTGGCCACCTTGTTCCACATCAGACAGTATCAGTAGGGTAAAATTTTTCCTTAATGTTATCAGAAATTCTGTGAACTTTGATGGATTTGAGTGGGAGGGAACAGACCCTCAAATCTAGGCTTTGTTAGATTTTACTATTAAATAAAAACCTTATGGGTGAGGTTTTATAAAATAAGTTATGTGCTCTTATTGCTTCCTCCTTGAGATTTGGATCCTAACTCTTGGTGGATGTTCAAACTGAGAGAATTTTTCAAAGCCCAGGGCTTCTCACATCCATTGCTAGGCTTGATACAAACCATGGTGGGATTTCTGAGCTGTGACCAGGAGGGAAAAGCCAGTCTTATAAGTAAATAAATATTTTCCTTTATTTTTATATTTAAACATATATAAAAAGTATTGCTGACAATATGTGCTCACTAAGGGTTGTCTGAAAACAGCCTGTCTGTTGTTATGATATTTACAGTCTGTTTGAGAATTTTTGTGTAAACTCACAGACCGGTTAAATATCCTGCAATATTTTAGATTTACTTTTCTGCTTAACTCGTATTTAGATGCAGATTCTGATGCAGTTCTCTTAAGCTGAGCTTCACATAATGAACTGATTATGCCAGAAGTAGAGGAGGAAAACATATCAACATGTTTCTTCTGCTTGCAGCCGTGTCTGATCCAAGCAGTACCGTCCATAGACCTCAGCCTCTCCCTCCAAGCACTGTCCACCAAAGCAGCCTCCCTTCGAACCCAGAGAGCAGCTCTGCCTATTGCCTGCCCAGCACCAGGCATGGATTTTCCAGCTATACAGACAGCTTTGTGCCTCCATCCGGGCCCTCCAATCCCATGAACCCTGCCATTGGCAATGGCCTCTCACCTCAGGTCAGTCCTGTGTTTTCAGACAGAGGATTTGCTGTATACCAGAACCAAAGAGTCTATTCCCTCAGGCCACAGTATAATGAATTGCCAAATTTAAACCATAATGTATTCTTTATATAAGCCACATGATTTCAGTTTGCTAGTTTCCTTTTTTTTTTTTAAATTTTTTTCCTCCTACTGGCTGAATGAGGAGTCATAGCTTTTATTTAATTTCAACTGATTTATAATGGAATCATGAAGACTTCATGTTTGCATTCAGTTGTTAAGCATTTGTAATGCACCACTCTTCTCTTGAAGATCCATGGCTAGGTACAGAAAACAGATCTTGTATTTTTTCTATGAATAAAATATCTCTTTAAAATAACCTCATCAAGGTTTTACTGAGTGGTCCAGGAAAATTATGGGCAAGTTGTATGAGGAGAGTTCCAAGGACTGAGAAATGTGTGTTGAGATGAGCTGTAATCGAGTTATAAATACATAAATTAGGAGTATTACAGCTCTTTGGCAATATAGAAATGCATGAATACCATAATTGTTTTTCTAATTTGCGTGAGCTCTTTTAAGGAAATCATGTTAATAAATTGCCTTGATAATTGAGTGTCAAAAGATTGGTTAAATTTCCCTACACACGGCATCTGTCTGAAGCTGACATTATTAGTTAAAGCTTGAATAGATGGTAGTTTATTTTATTAGCAAGACTTTTTCCCAGGTGCTTGGAAAGAGATGTCCACTAAATTCTGAGGAGTCACAAAGAGGATGCAATCTATAATTACAATCAGGAATCTCTTCAGGGCTGAAAGTGAGAGTTTTAACAGCTTTATCTGCTTTCTACCCTTTTTTCCTCTCAGTGGTTAGAAAAACAGAGAGAAGCTCAGAATGACACAAATGAAAAGTGAAAAGACAATTATACCCAATTACACACTAATCACTGACTATCACCACTGCCTAAGCAGGGAGAGGGCATTCTAATAGGCAGAAAATGAGATTTTAATGGCACAAAGGGTGGCCAAAATAACGACTCGTATATCTTTGCCTCCTTCGTTTTCTTCAACTTGTGGTTTGCATCTCGGGAGTGCAGTTCCTGGTTCCTGTGCAACGGTGATAACTCTGTGCAGCTGAAAAGTTCAAAGGCACTGGAGTTGAAAAGAATGAATAACAAAGGCAATGAAATAAACATTTTTGCCCAAAGGCAAAAGTTCATAAACCCTTTTTTGTAACGGTAAATGTAATTAAGATTCACAGATTCCTATAGCATAGAGTGGGGTACAAAACTTTATGCCTTGAAACCTCAGGAAAAAAATACCAACAGAAAAACAAACGGATGTACTTCCAACAAGACTTGAATAGATTTTGTTTGAAATAATTCTGATTTCTAAATGCAAACTCCAACAATATCCATGACATTATATTAGTTGTTTCTTTTTTTTTTTAATGGCTACTTTCATAGTGTGCAAGGCTTCCGCATTTTTGATGTAATTATCTATCTGGTTTTCAATGTTAATCCATAAAAAGTAGTTGTTAGTTTAAATATGTGTTGGTTCTGGCTATGAAAAATGTGATCTTTTTTTCCCCCTTTCACAAAGCTTTTATTGTCTGTGACGCAGAAGTGGAGTACAACAGTAAAGAAATCTTGTGATGGCTGGGCAAAATGGGACAAAAATGTGAGGCCAGGTCTCCTCCTGCCAAAGTATTGCTGATTTGAGGTTTGATGTAATCAAAAGGAGATTCTGTGCTTTTTTACACCCAGCCCTGTCTTTACACTAGGAAACTTCTGGGAGTTTTTTTGTGTTCTTTTTTTTCCTTAGATTTTTGAAGCCTTTTTCTAACCAAGTGTTTAGTGCTTCTGGCTGTGTCCAGCAGCTCTACCAACAGGTTTAGGGAGATGCTGATCCCTCTCAAGCTGACATCATGCTTTCATTGCTCAGTGCCTAGAGGAGTTTACTTATATCCATTTAGATTTGGAATAACTTCTTGGCAACTGAATTATTACCTTCAACAGATATTAAAAATCTTCCCATCGAACAAATAAATGAAAAATCCAGGCCTAAATTCATGTGGCATTACCAACAGATCCTCTGTATCAGTTTTGGTGCCTAAACAATGAGTTAGAGACATGTATAAAATGTAGAGATGTATAAAATGACACACTCAGACTTTGTGTTTATATAATGGAGTGATACAGCCTCAGACATGTAAATTATGTGCAACAAATTGTGAGACTGCAGCAAACCAGTGAAACTCTTGATGCCCAAAGGAGCCTCAGGTGCTGGTCATGATGTTGGTGTGTGAAATGTCCCTCAGCTGTGGGGTGTGTCACTGTGCATCCCCTCTCCATTCTTCCTCAGGGCTCTTCCCGAGGTGCTGAAAGAGAGGCTGAGGTAAGGTAGAGTTGAAAGCCAGCACTGCATTTGGGGTTTCATGAAAAAGGGAAACAGGAATTTTCCTGCTGAGTGGGCATGTTGCACTGCCCTGCCTGTGTGCATGGAATTTAGATGAGAAAGAAAGAGGGTCTATTTACTAGCCAGTGCATTTTTGACCACAATAAATCTGGGTGTGTGCACAATTAACATAATGTTTCCACCCATCCATGTGTCTCTTGCAGGCAAGTGCTCTTGACAAACCGAGTCTAAAGCTGAATTTGTGGTGATTGTTGCAGGGAGGAGGACGGGGGGATTTGCCTGAAGCCCAGATAAAAAAAAATACCCTTAGAACATACAGAACAAAATCTAATACTGAGATTCATAGGATCGTATTCTTAGCAGATTTAAACATATTTCTCCTCTTTGACATTGATTTATTACAAATTAGGGTCTGACACACAGACCCCAGGGAAGTGTTATTTTCTGTGTAGAATGTTTCCATTCTAACTTTTTTCTTGTATATGATGCACAAATATGGTGTTTAAGGCAAAAGCACTGGTGAAAGCAGAGGACAAGCAGAGACACATAGGGTGATGTAATTTTATTTTTATTGTGTTAGCCTTAAATTCTGGGGTGAGAGGGGACAGTATTTCTCAGTTCTAGGAAGCAGAATGCTCCATTACACACCTGTCTTGCAAGCTGGGTAGAAAAAATTGTTGATCTTGTTTGAAAATGTAAGAGTTCCTCCTTGTTTAATACTTGGCACTTTTAAACATCAAGACAAGATCTGCAGATATCCTTCAGATGACTCATTATTCTCCTTACTCGTCTGGTTTATTCATTACTACCTGCATGTGGTGAGAGAACCTCTGTCTTGCAGGCATGCAATGGGTTGCCTTTTGCTGGAAAAAGTCAGGGATTAATGTCTTGGGGAGCTGGCAGCCTGGAGTGTCCTTGTTTGTATTTCATGAAAAAGCAACTCAACTGCAAGCATGCCATCTCAGCCAGAGCTCTTTAAATATAATGTCAGAAGAGAGATTATTAGTGTGTAATATATGTAAATTGCATATTTTTATGTTTTCTATGCCTATTATGCAGCTTCTTGCCTGTCATGCATACATTTATGGCAATATTGTATTTCCTTTTCAAATTAGGTTTTAGTTGCTCAGTGTCTTTTCTTTTAAGAAATGTTTTTTAACTCAGAATTATGAGGGGGTAGAATATCTAGACGTTAATTATGTATACAGGACTTAGGCATGCTTTTGGATTGGCATGGCACTTTATGATTAGTGGCCACTGCTGGCTTTTTGCCGTGAAGCAGAACAGTGACTGCAGAAACACTTGTCTCACAACTGCAGGTGTATGGTCTTAGTAAAGGACAGATTGTTTTAAAGACAGGATATCAATATTTTGAACTGCTTCACTGAAGATAAGGAGAAAGGATTTTCCGGTGTACATTGGCATCCCCTGACCTCGTCATGTGCTTTTTATTAGTGTCAGAGCAGCAGAGTTTGCCCTGCACCAGGTCAGGCAGCTTGCTGGTTTGGAGAGCACTGTTCTGGCTGCTGTGGATTCAGGTGAAGCACCAATACCCTGCTTGGATTGCTGCCCACGAGGCCAAGTACTTCCTGTATTTAACCTGTAGGTTATTTAACCTGTAGGATAATCCAGGCTTAAACAGTACTGCAGTGTTAAGGTTCTACTGGGAGGAGAACAAATGTATGTAACCTGTCTCCTGCTAGGCATAATTTTTTTTTCTCCTTGCCCTCTGGAAAACTTCTCAGATCTAGTCTTTCCTCTTTCTTGCCTTCTCCTCTCATAATTGAATTGAACCCATAGCTTTAAAGGCTGCAGTTTTAAAATAGGAAGTGGATTGAATATTGAATGGGCTGTGTAGGAGATCATAACAGTCTTTAACCAAGTTTGCAGTTTCATGCCATTCCCTGGAGCTCAGGAACAATCTTGATAAGAAAATCCCAAACTTTTCCATGAACAGTAGTAAAGATGCAAGCTGTTTCAAGGTTTCTTTCTTCTACTGTCAAAACATTTCACTGCCTGAGTTTAGGAGTTACCCTGTAACTCCTTTTGGTGAGATAGATCTTAGGCAATGGGCTTCTCTTAAGTCTTTGGGAGCACTTGGTTTTCATTAACCTGACGTATGGAACTGATGGCAGCTGTCGAATCAGTTAGATATGTTCATATTGTCTTGTTAACTCTGTTTTTAAGGGAGGCACAGGAACCAGAGGCTAAAAACTTTCATTCCTTCATTAAGAGGGACAAGAGCAGTGAAAAAAAGAAACTATTAATTCATTATACTTTTCCCTATACCTTCTGTTGAATTACTTTGAACTGGTTGCCCACAGAAACATTTCATTTGGGTTCAAGTCCCACAGCAATGAGAAACTCATGATCTTTGTCACAATGCACTTAGCTTTGAGAGCTCTTTGCTTAATGACACAAGAACATGAGACAGGGCATGGATTTCTTTGTGAGTAAGAAAGTTAATTCACATGATATAATTTTCATGAGCATGAGTTTTTGTCCTTTTTTTTTTTTTAATTTGAAAACAGAAGTTCAGACAATGGGGTTGATTATTTTTTGTTTCTGTGAGTAAAATAGATGAGATTCAATAGTTTTGTAATTGTTACTGTGTAAAAATAACAACATGTATGATTTCTTTTGTAAATGTACTATTATTTTATATAAAATATTCAATATTTTATGTAAATATACATTTATAGCTAATATATGTACTAAATACATTAATACAGCAGAAACAATAAACAGGTGACTGTATGTTTTTGAATGTCCACTTTAGCTTTTCTCTTGGTTTGTTTTGCTTTCAGGCATAACAAATCCATATATCCCAATTGCTGAGGGAAGGTGTGTGAGAGCTGAGCTAGTGACAGCTGGGCTGGTGTTCATAATGGCCAGAATCCTTCTTTTGTGTTTGGGGCTGAATAGAAGGTTGGAGGAGGAGAGTTCACAGGCAAAGGGCAACCTAATACCAAATTTAGGCTTGTTATGAATTCTTTTGAGTAATATTGCCATAGTTGAGCACTTAAAGTCATGAGACTCCAGTCTCTGAGGCTGCCTGAAAAAGTTGTGATGTTTAATTGTATAGATGTACTTCTATATTCATATAAATTATATGTTCATCTTTGAGCTTTGTTTTACCTTTTTAGTCATATTTGGTTGCTTTCCATACAATCAGAGGCTCAAGAATAAGCTGATCTTAAAATTACTTTGGTGATGTTACCAAGTATGGGACTCTGTGATGTAGCACTTTAAAAAAGACATGAGTTTTGTGACAGACTATAAAAATGTTTTCAAAATTAGTAATCCTCTGTAGGTAAAAATGTATTTCATAAAAGAATCAAGTTATCCTCTTAATTTTCCTAAATGTTCATCAGTGCACCTTCTCTAACTGCAGCGTGGGTACCAGTGATACCTGGTGGTGTGCAATCAGTATGAGGTCTCATTTGATATGAGTGTGCAGAGGGTCAGACCATCAATGTCCAAAGTCAGTAAATTTGCTCTTATTTTCATCAGCCAAGTATGTGGTTGCCAGCTCTTGCCATTTGGCAAAAAATTGCTTTCTATCCGGTTTCTTGTATTCAATAGAAATATTCATATATATGAAAAGAATCAGCAGTGTGGTTCTAGGATCCTATAGGTATAGATCCATGTATCTAATTAATTAATCCTCTAAAATCTCTCATTTTAGTGCATGATAAAAATCCTTTTTGTGTTCTTTCTTGTGCAATATTTTGTTTTTTGAGAGATTTCTCTACAGTGAAGAGAGTTAACAGCAGGTAATGCCATTCATCTCGGAAGGAGTTTGAAATTTTCAGTGTTAGTGATGAATGAGGGTATCTGACCCACATCTGTTTTACATTAGAATGGAACATTGCCCTGACATCGTTAGGAGCATTTGTCAAGATCCCCTGGACAGAGCTTCTGTAAATTACATGCTGCAAATGTGTCAGGGTCAGATAAGAGGATATCATTAACTGCGCTAAAATTTACTCATGGTTCTGTCAATTCAACTTAATATGTTAACTGCCAGCCATTTTCCTTGAGATGTTTCATTAAATCTTTCATTCATAGGAGGGGAAAAATAGTATCACTGTACCCAAAAAATATTGCACATGTTCTTTTCTCATAAATCATATTAATTGCAGGCATGGTCACAAACCATATTAAACACAGGCATGCGTAAATGAATTAAAACATATGAGAATTTTATTGTGCCTGTGGTCCTACATCCTAAAATACTAACCATGTTAACATCCAGAATGTTTCATTTCAATAAAATAAGCTTTATTTTTTTAGTTTAATGGCCTTTATTTTGGTGATAATCAAAGTATTTTCCAACAGCTGATAACTGACCAGATGTTGTGTTCATACCTTTAAAACTTTCATCACTCAAGTTCTCTTTCTTGGTCATATCCTCAGCTGGTGATTCTGTGCTGACTCCACCAGCAGGGATTTGTCCTAATTAATATTTTGGATTGCTTCAGATGTGTTCTCTGAAAGCTTTTCTGTAGAATTTGGTTGTTGCAGTCCACTATGTTCTGTTTGCTTAGTCCTAATTTCACCTTTGTTTTCTGACAGAATGATTTTATCAATTGCACAGATTGTATTTTATTGTATAAGCACAAAGGCTGTGCAGCAGCATTCCTATGTGCGTTTTGTAAAAGCTGAGAACAGAATATATGTAGCTAAGAATCTTAAATCTGATTTCTTTTTTTTTTTTTTTGCATTTATAGGAGCACTACTCTAAAATAAATTGAATAGTTATTGCATCACTTTTATTCTAGGTGTTAGCTCATCCCTTGGATTCTGGGTCAGTGAGGCTGACAATTAGTAATTTAGCTTTCCCAAAGTGATTTAGAAGGAAGCACATGTTTTCCAGTAATTTGGGTGGTATAGAGATTGAATAAATTTATTTTCTACCTTAATTATTATAAAGCAATCATATCTGTTTACTTCCTTAGAACTACACTGCTTCATACCCACAGAAGATCTGAGCTGCAAAGTCCAGCTCCCTGTGTGTCTCCTGTGCACGGCTAAGCTGAGGGTGCTGAGCATCTTGCAAGCATGGCCCGTTAATGGATTTCTAATTGATTAGGTGAAAGTTAGCCATGCCCTTCCTGTAACTCCTTGTATGGGTGAGAAGGTCATGGCACATACCGCAGCAAAGACTCCTGCCCTGAGGCTACTTCTCTTAGAGCTTTCTAAACAGACATGACCAAAAATCTAATTATTTAGATACTAATCAACTGCAGGATGATTCTGAAGGCCTCTGAAGAAGACATTTCTGGGAAGCTGGTTACTGTTCAGACTTCAGTTTTCTGAAGACTTCAGCTCAGAGACAGACATTTCAGCCTGTTCTGCTCCAGAATATCTACTACGTGCATGTCCACTTAATAAAATGATGCCTAATGATTTTCTAATTTAAAAAAGTAAATCTCACCAAATGCTAATTTTAATTTGTCAAAGAAAAGAAATCTCTATCCAAATAGAATTGCTACTGCTGTTTGAGTGGCATTTGAGACTCTGTCTGGATCCAGTTTAAATTTCAAGACAAATCTCTAGTTTTAAAATAGCATCCAATCTGAAAGTTTTTGACCTCACTGTTTTTGCTGACAAAGTCCAAATAATTTTGTCACAGGTTTTATTCTATTCAAAATGCTAAATTTAAAAAAAACCCAACAACTCTAGTTGAAATACACAGCTGGTAAAATACTTATTTACCCAAATTAGCCATTGGTCCTAAAAGTGCTGGCAGAGAGTGCGTGATGTGAGAGCCCTGAGGCAGAGAAGAGCTCCCTGTGACATGAGCCCAGCCCAGCCCCTTCTCCCTGCTCTTGAACTTGGCACAGAACGTGGGGAAGTCCTGTCAATACTGGTGTCACACTGGCCCTACACAGCAATGGCAAGGGCTGTGCACTGGAGATTTCTGATAAACCCCTGCGCATTTTAAGCCATAGTCAAAACCACGGTGCTCCTGCCAACATAAATATTTCCCAAAGTAGTAATTTTCAGTGTAAATGTTTAAGTTATCCCATGGTGTTTTTTTGTAGTTCTTTCCCTTCTTTTAAGTCTATTAGTGTTAATTTCAAAGGACAAGGATTAATATAACCCGAATGAACGTAGGTTCTAATACTGTGTCCTGCTGATACAGTGTCAGGTCATTATGCATGCTACATTTTTGGACCATATCAAATTCCAAAGTTATAAGAAAAATATTAGGAATTTCTGAAATAGAAAAGCTTGCTAAAATAAAAGGAATTTTTATAATTTTCAGAACCAATTTTTGAAACAAAATCTTGAGAGCCCAGTGATTTCAACTTTTGGGGAGTTTTGGCACAAAACAATGTGCAGATAACATGATTTTTCAATCTGTGGTGATTTCAGAGGGGTTTTTTTATTATTTGCTACAAGTTCTTTTAACAGGTTTTTGGCTTTGAATATATTTGTTGAATTAAATAGAAAATATCTTACATCCTGAATCCAAAATCATCTTGTTTTTGTAACTTAAAAGTTGTAAGATTTCAATATCTGAATGAAGCCTTTGCACATATTTTGGAATTTCTTTTTGCATGAATGCTTCAGTTTGTGAAACATTCAGCAAATACCACTGGTTAAACTCATGTTTTCAGCTTAGTGAACCAGAAGCAAACATTCCACTGCTATATGTAGTAACTGAACTTCTTTCTCAGCTTTTTTTTTTCAGTGAGATATCTTGTGTGCATTTGATGCAAACATATTTTGTGTTCTTAATGCAGGAATCTGGGTTTTGCTTTCTGAACTACTCTGTTTCTACCTCTTGCTCTTTTCCTAATCAGATATGTAAAAATTGAGTAGGTCTTCTTTCCCACCTACACCATCCCTGGATCTTGTTTCATCTATTTATTAAAAAAAACCCCCAAACCACCAAAAAACTACACAACTCCGGGCTGGAAACACAAGCTCCCTGCAATAATAATACCTTTTAGTTTGTGATGGAAAATAAGTACAATTCCAGGAGGAGCATCAGAACTTTAGGAAACAGATATATTCTTATAAGGTTTAATTTAGTCTTTAAAAAATAGCCTGCAATTTAAAAACATTCTCTTTAGTTTATGGCAAGAGTTGCTGCAAAGCAAAATGATTCTTGAATAGCACATGTCAGATAATTGTAATGCGTTTTTGGAGCAAGAACAGCCTGTAAATTATCACAATATGCAGTTTTGGCAGAAGCTGTATGGCACCCATCCGTTAGAAGCTGAAGAATGTTTGTCAGGCTCTGAAGTGCAATTTATTTCAGCAAAAGTAGGCAAATCTCAGTCATACATTTATTTCCAAAGTGTTCTATAGTGTTGTGCCAGGAAAGGAAATGTTCACCAACCTGCAGTGGGAGACATTTTTGAACAACAAGAACTTTTCTCTGTAGTTTTGTGCTTGAAAATGCAGATGCTTTTGAAATCTTTTCTTGCTCTTCTACTGGAAATTATGGCCTAGAGGGCTGGGCTTTTATAGGGACAAGCATGTATTTTCCAGTAAACTCCTTTCAGCTACTGGTTTCGTAACTGTCCCTGTAGAAGCAGCTTAATAAGGGAGTCACAGCTGACTTGAAGTCACTCTGGAATGCCTGACCCTTTCTGTTGTGTCCTCTAACTCAGATGATGGCATTGACAACTGGTGTTATGACCAGCACTTTACTCTTGCACATCCATTTCTTTACAGCACACAGGGCATGCAGCAGTGGGGGTATGGCTGCTCTGCCCCTTTCCCAGCACCCAGAACATCAGGATTGAGTGAGGTTCTTTTTAACTTCCATCAGTAGTGCTACTGGGATCTGCTCCAAACTGATTTCATTGTAATGGTTGCTGATCTTGGAGAAGAAAATTTTATGAGCTTTTCCACAGCTTTTTTCTGTTTGTAGATCATGCAGGACAGCACGATTAAACAGCCACTACTTGCTTTTTGTTCTCTTATAATTTAGTCCTCAAGGAATAAACATCTGCAGAGCTCCCAGCTGGGGCTGGGATCAGGAACTCTAAAACCATAAAACTTTAAAAAACTATTTTTCCTTTTTTGCCCCAGTATCACTTCTGATTACTTGTTAGCCGTCAGATTTTATTTTGGGGGATGATGCAACCAAATTCTACTTCCTCTTGGGATTAACTACTCAAAGCACAATTCAAGTATCAAGTCTACCTGGTTTAGGAAATCAAATTATAGATTTGAGAACTTCTGTGGCTCTGTAAGCAATGCAGTTCTTTATATGTTTTAACTCTTTCTATTATTCTACCCCTTAGGTAATGGGACTCTTGACCAACCATGGTGGTGTGCCTCACCAGCCCCAATCTGATTATGCCCTGTCCCCTCTAACTGGGGGCCTGGAGCCCACCACCACTGTGTCAGCCAGCTGCAGCCAGAGGTTAGAGCACATGAAGAGCTTAGACAGCCTGCCCACCTCGCAGTCCTACTGCCCGCCGACCTACAGCACCACGGGCTACAGCATGGACCCCGTCACGGGCTACCAGTACAGCCAGTATGGACAGAGTGAGTACAGCACACCCCTGGGCAAGGGCAGCACTGCACCCAGCTGCCAACAGCCTCTGCTGGCTGCCTGTCTGTCTGTCTGTCTGTCTGTGAGCTCTGAGCAGAGATCCTAAGGGCTCACTGCTACTTCTCAAAGCCGTGCACTGGTGAGATAGCTGATTGTTCCAGCAGGATTTCTGCTGCATAATTATTTTCTTAAGTGATGTCAACAACATCTTGATGTTATTAATTGTTGAGACATGAAACCTGATTGCCATTAGGTAAAACATAAGGGTTGTCCAAAATGAAATAACCGCTGGCATTCCACTATTAGAAACACATGTTCTTAATGAGGTCAGCTCAAGAATCATTACAGTATATAATCCCAGATACATAGAGTTTTGTCAAACTTGTCCTAGGAATAAAAATATTAGTCCCTTTCCTTTGATATATCAGTATTAAATATGACAATGTCAACCTGTAGTTGGCATGGCCCCATGCTGTGAGGTTGTCACAGCATGACTTAAAAAGCTTCTTTTGCTTTTTTGCAGGTGCCTTTCATTATCTGAAGCCAGATATTGCATAAATGAACTGTCCACTTCAAGTTAAAGCTGGTCTTGTTTTCCGGTCTCACTCCAAGGCTTGGATATGAGGGATGTTCTCAACACAGTGCAGCCTAAACTGGGGCAGTCCCACTGAGAGAAACAAGCTTGTTATGTTCTCTCCAGTCATAGCTTTTAGTAGACTTTTGAAGGCTGGACAAAGCTATACAGAAGACAAAGGCCAAAAGCAATAATGAATAAATGTGACATGCTTCATAATGAGTGGGTATACAAAACAGAGCAGTATTTAACATCACAGCCTGGCAAACATTCCATTTTTTTGTTGTTGTTGAAATTAATGTGCATTGATTGGGACAAATGGAACATTTTGAAACTAAACTTAGAGCAGTTGAGCTCTGGGTACTCTGACTCATCTGACATCCAGTGCTGACTTTAGTCTAACTTTAAAACAGCTCAGTTTCTGAAGCAAGGTTGGGAGAACCTCTCACTGTACACACTGGAAATTGTCATCAAGAGGAAACATCACAGAGGAAGCTGGATAAGTGTGAAAGACTTCCCAAGCAACTCTTTGGTTACCTTACCATGCTTTTGTAATCATCTTGTCAATAAATGTCACTCCCAGGTTTTGCTTTACCAAGAGAGGAGATCTTGTGTAACATGAAACTCAGATTTTACCTTTCTGTACGTGTTTTCCCAGTGTGTTTTACCTTTTTATACAAGCATGGGAGACAAAAACCCCACCAACAATGCGACTGATTTTTCATAACTGCCTAGCAATGTGCAATACTGTGTACCTCACACAAACTTTGGGATCATCCAAAGTCATAGATATAGAGTCAGAACTATATTTTTGCAGGTACTTTTATTTTTGCAGTGCATAATTCCTGATGATAAAAAACAGAAATGTTTAAGTCTGCTGGATTACTGAAATCCACCTTGCTAATCATGATTTCAAGGTCATCTTCAGGAAACAATACGAAGAAATGATTACGTTTACATGTTTTTTAGTGATGTACAGGACACAGAAAGAGATGGACCTGTATTTGACACATCTGTTTAAATTATACAGCGATATCCAATATAGAAAGTATAATTATAGGAACCAAGGTTTACAAGAAGTTTGCATTGTGACATTTTAGAATGTCAATAAATTTGTGTTTTGTGATGTTGAGAGGAAGAGGACGATGGAAGGTGGGATTATTTATTTCTCTCTATTCTTGGAACAAAGAGGGAGGCAGAACACAAATACATTCCTTTTAGAGTTAAGGACTATGAAGTAGTGAGTTAGACTAGGTTCAGTACAGAGGTTAGTTCACACAATGGTCTTAAGGGTGATTGAAATATGAGATATTATCTTTGTGTTGCAGCCTCTACAACAAAATATGTTGTAAAAAAAAGAAAAACCTAAACAAGAAAAAAGACCCAACAACAAAAAAAAGAAAAAAACAAATGTCTTTCATGTAAAAAGTTCAGTAAATATTTACTATTTATAATGAATAAACACTATGAAGACTTGCAAAGCACTGATGATTTTGTCCTAAAATGTAGTATTGTGATAAATACATTGATACATTTTAATCTGAATATCATGAAGAAATAAACCATGTTATCTTCGATGCAGACTGTGTTCATTATCTGAGTGTATTCTGCACACATCCTGGGCTGTGGGAGCACTGGGCAGCCTCTGTGCCCAGGCACTGCTTGTGTGGCACATGGAGCTCTGTCTGTGTCTGGGTGTGTGTGAGATAATGAACTTTGCATTTCTGAGCACTGGGGGTACCAACAGCACGTCTTCCCAACAAGGGAAAAGCCTTTACCATGCATTCAAAAGAAAATAACCCAGATTTAAACCCAGCACAAGTAAACAGGATGGCTTCGGAAAATGCAGGAACTTTGTAATCAGTTATGGGTGGTATCTGTCCTGAATTATATTTTTTTTCCTCAGAAACCTCAAGGATTTTTTAATAGGCCTACACATAAGCTGATTGAAACATGGGGAAGACCCTTCAAAATGATTGGAGTACATTTTACTGCCACATCAGTGTGCAAGGGAATTTTACTTCACCCTAAGCTTGGTGAACATTTAATTTCCTCACTATTTTGTAAGGGATATAACCACCTTGAATTTTATTTTTATTTTGTTCTTTTAAGTCTAGCCCTCTTCCATTGGAAAAGGAAGGAATACTTTTCTTGAAAAGAGAACCTTAAAAATGCTGAAAAATGACAAAAGGAGATTTCCTTTTTTTTCCTTTCCAGTTTCTCTGATACATTTTTGAACTTCTGTGACAATTGAAATTTAAAATTTTCTTATTAACACCTGCTCTAAACTGCTATTTTTTCTGATTTTTTTCAGTGTTACATCCAAGGACTTGGCCCTTGGCAATTGTCTCATGTCCTAGGCTTTCTGCAAAGGCCAAATAAACTTCTATTTCCCACTTGCAATCCCTTTTCTGTAAACTACTGGATAGAATCCTGGTTGCTTACACAGTTTGGAACTGGGTGATGAGTGCTTCTTCCCAGGAGGAGTGTCACAGGGTGATTGACAAATGCCACCTTCCTTTTCTGTTCCAGCAGCTGCAGGGGTGGGCCAGAGCTGTGATTTCTCCCTGTCCCCTCAGTCCCACTGAGGTGCTTTACTGCCCTCATGTTAGGGAATGGGCGTTTTGGCTGCTCCATCCTCTCCTCAAGGGTGCCCCAAGCACTTCCTTGTGTGAGAGCCTAATGCAGAGCAGGAGAGACTGGAAACCAGACAGGGAGCAAAGGCCCTGTCCCTGCCCATGGTGGGGGGTTGGAACTGGATGGTCTTGAAGGTCCCTTCCACCCCCAACCATTCTATGATTCTTTGAAAATCATCCATTCTTCTCACAGTTAAGCCATGCAGTGGAGGACTGGGATAAGCTCTTGTCATGGGAAGGGAGGAGCCTGGGCCAGAGGGACTAAGCAATATCCTGATTTATTGTGTGCTGTAGAAATCTTTGACAGAGCTATAAGGATAACTTGGGATTCTGTTGATCCCTTCTTGTTATCACTGTCAGGACTGAAGAGGTTCTTGGGAACCACATGTGTTTCTGGAAAATGAATCCTGAATGCTCAGAAAGTCAAAGGGGAATGAGCCTGCCATGGATATTGTATTTGACAGACAAGCCATGCAATAGCTGGCAGGAATGTGCTCACAGCAATGGAGTCCAAACCCCACTCACTAATGAGTGCAGAAAGGGCAGGTCTCAGGGTCCCTCCTCTTATTTTCCTTTATTCTGTGTGTGAATGTGCATATTTTACAAGATGGGAATAAATCACCACAGCTGCTTAACCAACTGTCTGTCATCTCATTAGAATTGGAAGCTTTTGAGAGACAAGTTTTCACAAAAATTTTTTTCTTTGGGTCACAACCATGATTTTTAATTTATTATTAAGTCTTCCTTTATCTAGAAATGAGTTCTACTTCCATCACAAAGCCCATATACTTACTTTAGTATGTATTGCCGTCCTTTATCTGGGCATTAATGAATGAGCTAGGAAAAGAATAATTTTTAATGACACCTACTATCCTTTCCTTCTCCCTAGATATTGTGGTGTTTCTCATTTAAATAAAAGCTAGAAATAAACATTTTTCTCCAATAATCACACTGGGTTTTCTACTCAATATTACTCAAAAGTCTCTATCCAAATAACAAATGCTGTTGAAGTGTATCTTTCTGAGATATTTTGAAAGGCACAAAATGCCTATCTGAATCTACAAATCTTCACTGGAAATAGATGGTTGTCAAACAGGTTCTGTGTCCTCAGAAAACCATTTCTGCACCTATGTGCTATTAGAGTTAGGTTTTTGATCCCTAGGTTAAGGTCTCTGCAAATTCAAACACAAAAAAATAAATCTGGCTACATGTCTGTAACCTATATCTCCAAATGTTATGAAAAAATACAAAGTTACTATAACTTTGCAACTCCAAACCCCACCCCAAATTCTCAAGTGCTACTAATATTTTTGGTAAGCAAGGCTGTCTTTGCATTTTCTCAGAAGTATGGCAGACAACGGCATGCAAATTCTTTGTTTTGTCTGAATTCTGTGATATATTCTTGCACATGTAAGAAATGCATTGTCTCTGGTTACTGCTAATGTGTAAAGCACACATTTTTGCTGTGTTGGTAACCATGAACATTCTCAACATTTGCTGTCCATAAAGTCTTCTGGCCTTAAAGTCTATAAAGTGGATTACTAGAAGGTACCTTTTTATGAAATAAGAAGAAATTAATTTAACGCAATATCAATGGGAGCATCAGAAACCAGGAACAGCTTGGATTTATAAACTCCTTTGTACTGTTCACTTCAATGTTCTGCTTAATTGAAAGAAGACCTGAATCCTGATTGGAAGATCCCATTTTTAATTTATTTTTGCTTTTCCAATGACATCTAGATATTCCCTAGAGCAACTGGAGAGTCCTAGGGTTATTTAAAGAAGCACGAGTTGATTTGAATCTGTTCAAGATACTTATCTATTGTAAAATAATAAAACTTACAGTCTGCTTCTGAGGTCATTGCAGGTAAGAGGCCATTTGATGTGTCAGATTTTCACTCCCTTTTCTATCCCAGCACTTTTGGGCAACTCGTCACAGAATGGGAAATTCTCATCAGACTCACGGAGCAAAATGCTATAGCTAGAGGATTAGTCAGGTTCAAAAACTTACAGGTATTTATCATACAAACAGGCTTCAAAATTAGGATGTGTACGATGTGTACATAGTGCTGGCACTTGGCTCTGTCCTGCCATCGTGGCTCCCACAAGCAACACTTTGCAGTGCTCACACTCAGTTTCAATTTTTGCTTAGTGCATCACCTCAGAACCCGTGACTGAATAACCCAGGGTGTCTGTGGACAGCTTGGGCACTGCAGCACTTTGACATGCGCTGTTTATTATTCAGCTACTCAGGCAATGCCATGAAAAATCATAATAAAACTAGGAAGACACATCACATTTGACCTTTGCTGAATAATTTAATAAAGCCAGCTTGATACACAAATATGAAAGAGGAGTTGCTGGTAAGAGCGGAACTATTGCTTCCTTGTCTGAGAACTGGAAACAGTTCAGAAGCCTTATTAACCATTTGGTGTCTTCATCTTCAGCAAAGTTTGTCCCTTAGGCCATAACCAAATGTTAAGCTACTTGTTTCTCCCTGCACTCCCCTCATTTCAGCGCTCACACGGGTATCTTTGCTTATGCTGTACACAATTATGGTCTCAGTTCTTCTCATGTCTCTCTACAATTATCCATTTTTTTTTTCCCATCACAGACTCAGTTTTATTTACACAAACTTTTTTCTCCCCACATATATGCATTTATTCATGATGATCTCAAGTGTACATACCTCTAAAATTTTAGCTGTAAAAGGGTGATTGTTACAGGTACTCTGCACACTCAATCTATGATATTTTATAATTCAGAAATTCAGAGATGGAAAAAATGTCTTTGGAGCTGACCTCACATGAGTGCCCCCACAGCCAGTACCAGAATAATTAACTAAGGGTACAAATCTCCTGAGGTTTTTGAAATGCTGTTTTGGCTGTATTTATCCTGGGGAAGGGTCTGTTGGGGCTGGGGGTGGTGTGGCTTACAGGGACCATCTGGTTCTGCACTCCACAAGCCATAGAGCTTCACTGGGGTCTTGCCCCTCTGTGGAGTTCATGACACAGCGTTTGACTGAACCCTTTTTCCATCATCCCCATCTGAAGTCTCCAGGTGGTGAGAGCCACACTTTGCCCTCCATGTCATGCCTTCTCCTCATTGCCTCCATTTCCCTTGTGGCTCTCCAACAAACTTGAGTGCTGCCACTCTGCAGGTGCCCAATAGCCACACCTTTTATCCCAGTGCCTGCATCAGCCCAGCAGAATTTCTCTTTCACTTGCTCTTCCCCAAGACTCTGACTGGCAGCACCAGCACCAACTGCAGCACTCCCAAAACATCATATCACCGTTTCATCTGGCACTGAAACCTGAGGGAAATATTTGCCCAGTCAGGGCTGCCTGATTTGAGAAGGGGATAATGAATGTGTGTGAAAATGTAGGGTGGAGTTGAGCTTTTCCTTTAGCGCCCAGCAGGGTTTCTGAGTGCAGTGCAGTGTAGCTGTGGCAGGCACAGGGTGGGGATGGTGGGGGGTCAAGGGGCGCAACTGCAGAGTACGTGGGGAGCAGCCAAAACATGGCCCTCACCAGCTGAGAGGACACAGCCCTGAGGAGAGTGAGGAGCCACTGCCAGGAGCAGCTTCTGACCTGCTGGGACTGGGGAACATCAAGGGGACAGCAGCTGAAGGGGAGGTGCTGGTGGTGGGCCGGGGCTCCGTGGTGTGTGAGCCATCTGGTGTCTCTGGTGCCAGGATGTCCAGATGCCACGTGCAGCGGAAACAGCACAGCTTTCTCTGTGGGTGGGGGGGGAGACAGCAGGAACCGTGCTGGGAATCCTCTGAGAAACCAGAGGGGTTTTTTCTGCTGAGGGTAAAGCCCAAACACAGTTTGCCACATGGGTGTTGCTGTCCCAGGGAAGATGCACAGTGGGTGGGCAGGGAGATGGTGCTGTGCCCCCTCAGTACCCCTACAAGTGCATTTTTCTTGTGTGTGTGGGGTCAGCAAGGGGTGGCTGAGGAAAGCAGTCAGGGCAGAGGTGTTCCCAGAGGTGCTGCCTTTGGGTAGAGCTCAGTCTATCCTTTGAGAATGCTTGGGAACAGCATGTGCCACTTCTGCAGTTGGCTTCTGGTGCATGGAGCACTGTGCCAAATTAAATCCCACTTCCTTTCAGGTGCTCCTGGGACATGGCAGGGCTGTGCCAGAGCTGCAGTGGTCCCAGGTGATTCATGTATGAGCAGCAATGGGGTGTAGAGGGGAGTAAGATCTCCTGGGGATTTGCTTTGTAACTGCACTTCCCAGGGCAGCCAGCTCCTGTGAACCTTTGCCATAGCCTGGCTTTGGTTTCAGAGCGTTTTGTCAGATCCAGTCATGATCCAGACTGTGTCTGCCTGTGCTGAGCCCACGGTGGAGCCTCAGGTGGGAGTCTCTGCCAGTCCCACTGGTGGCCAGGCTGTCCCAGCCAGGTGCTGACCCTGGGGCAGGGACAGGGTGCAGGGCTGGCCTGCCCTGCCTCACTGAGAGCCAAGCACAGCAAAACCACCTGGGAGGCTCAATAAAGATACTTGGTGTGGCTAAAATAACCCTGTAGATTCTGGTAAATAATTTCTGGGGTTTAGACATGCATCAAACTTGTGGCAGGAATCCTTATTGACCTCCTTTTGTAATCCTTATTCATAAAGGGTTACACAAATGCCAGATATTTGAAGGATCTGGAAGGAAGCAGTTTCTCCACCCCCCATCTAAAGGAAAATATAATCTCTACTAGTATGGATAGTATCACAAGCACTCTTGCCAAAAAGGAACTTGGAGTAGTTAATTTTTTTAATGTTAAATATTTAAAAAACTCCTAAAAAGAATACACAGAATAGATAAGGAGCTCAATCTTATGCCCATGTGCACCCATTTTCCTTTGATTTTTAGAGGAAATCTGAGGTGTATGAGGACCCAGAGATAGCAAAGATGAGTGAACAAGGCAATTTTGATCTGTGAAACTACAGTTCTGTTACTTCTATTCTGATTCTGCTCAAGTTCATCAGGAAAGATTAACTTTGGCAGCTTGTTCAGTGACTAAATCTTGATATTTTTGTGGCTTAATTCATAACATAACTGTAAGCTATTGCCCTGTGTTTATATTTCCCATCCATTTCTCACATTTCCAAAGCATACTGATATGTGATCCTGGCAATTTAGCTACCATAATTGGCATTTTTCTAGGGCCAAAAGGAAACAAATTCCTTATCCTCCATACTTCTTTAATTTCTGAAAAACAACAAGTAACATGGTTAATCCTCTTTTTTGATCTTTCCCCCCCCTTTGAGTTTTTCTTATGGTCTTTTCCTTTTAATCTTTTACTTTCTTTTTAATCTTCACTCATTGTCCCCCTGCATTTGAAGAATTTCATGTACTTACATCTCTAAAAAGAATTGGACCACTTTATGGAAATAGCTCTTTAGGATCTTGTTCAAAGCACCAGTATGTACTTTTAACTGTTTGGGGGAGGGTGAAAAAGGGAGAGAAAAAGCAACTTGAAAAGCAGTGTTTGTTTGTGTAACCTAGCAGAACATTGATCCGTTCAAAGAGATGCAGAAACAGTGTCCGGAAACACCCCCAGCTAAAATAAGACCAGGCTGCTTTAGATGAGCAGGAGGGTGAATGTGCTCTGCCTTTGACAGGGTTGGGTCACACCATCTGACTCCTGATGGAGATGTGTTTGGGCAAGAACATTTCGGGAGGGGCCAAGCAGGGCAGCACAGGTGAGCTCTGTGGTTCACCCTGAGCAGCTCCTCCCAAGCTGGAGGGAATGGGCTGTGCTGTGTGGATGCAAATCCTTGAAGCCTTTCCTGCACAGGACACCATTGTGGCCCCAAGTCAATTTTCCTTTGTACATCAGCCTTTCCCAGGTGGTGTGGAGACAGCTCTGTGAGCAGTCATGTGGAAGCTGCTGAAACGCAGCCTCAGTTGTGCTAAGGGTGGTGTGCTCTGGCCTTGAGTGGCCTCTCCTCTGGGTGACCTGGGCATGTCACAGAGGGTTTGAAAGGGAACGTGTTGCACTGAGTTTGCTGGGCCAGGATTCTGGGTTTGTGAGATACCTGTGGGATGAAGCCCACATATTGACAAGCATGGCCCAGAGTTAACACAGTAATTTATCTTCTAGGCTGACACTGATGTGGCTCTGCCTGTCTGAATGCTGCAGAAAGTTTTTGTGTGCCTTTCATCATGCACTAAAAAACTGCTTAGATGTGTGAGGATGTCAGTACACTGCATAGCATAACATACTTAGTTAAAATACTTATTTCTAGGAAATGAGTTTGTATCTCAAGAATCAGGCTGAAGCTAGGTTTTAAGAGGCAGGGTGAAGCACAGCATTCCTTGTTCCTTGCATACCCAAACTGCCACTGTGAATTCACTGCTGTGATTTTTGTCACTCAATTCTTGACTCGGTTGTGGTGTCCTACCCCTCGAAACCCCCTTTAATTTTCTTTTTATTTTGCCAATCCCAAAAGCCCCAGAAACTGGCCAACAGAGATCATGAGTTTCTCAAGCAGGCAAAAAATTTAAAGGGATTAGCATGTGTCCAACTTAATTCATGCAGAATTGCAGGCTTCCTTTAGTGAAGCAAATTCTTTAAAAAACAAACAAACAGTAAGAGCTTACAGAGTTCTGGAAAAGTTGCAAAACCTAAATGAAAATCCTTTTCCAGTTACATGAATATAAATTGGGCATAGTTCCCCTGAAGATTTCATACTAGTTTAATGTGTGTATTTTATTTGTAGTTAGACTGCTGATAAAACTTTTCTTCTGTCGCCTCAAAACCAGATCCTGAACCTCTTCTCCTTTACCTACAAGAATAGGCGAATTAGATCTCTCCTATAACTTGGCCCCAGCCAAGAATAGGATTTGGCATCGCTCTTTATTGGAATTTTAAATATTTTTTCTTTCTTTTCTATTTTTTAAAGGCTGATTTTAAAACAAAGAGTTAAAATGTGAAGCTGAGCATTTCTTCAAGAAGTTGCATATTCCAAATGTACTTATTCCATAGTCTGCTGCTCATATAAAATTACAGACTTCACTTTCATCTTTCTTTTTACAAGAAACCCTTAATGACAAATGCAGGCTGTTTAGTGATACCGATATACTGCAATCTTAGCATGTGAATTAGTCATCATACAATCAGTTCAGGGGGTCAGGCCTAAAGAAACAGTGCAGAGTTGGCAAACTGCTAGTCTGGTGATGTGCTCTCCACTTCAAAGTCATGGTGCTTATTCCCCAGAATTCAGATCACAGAAAGAAACAGCTGGTATTGTCGTTTGTGGCAGTAAGGACTTTTTTTTTTGTAGCAAGATAAGGTTTCACTACTTTGTAAAACAACAATTTACTTTAGAGTGACCCAGCCTGTAAAACACAATAGGAAGCAGGAATCCACGGAGCACTGCTCCGCTATTATCATGCAAGTAGACATGACCTGTGACAAACCACACTGGAGAAGACTTAACCTCCTTGCTCCTTGTCTGAAAATATTCAATGTAGTCCACTTGTCAGTGGCAGTCAAAGGTTTCATATCTCAGAATTACTTTATAAGCAGTTCTTTTCTGTTTGGATATTCCTTTCTTGCATATTTCCAGTGTGGCATGTATTTTTGCCAGCACACAGCTACAGGCTTCCAGTCCTAATGCTTAATGCAAACACATTAAATGTTTCAATTTTCCACCTAAGCTCCTAGGCTGTCAAATTTTAGTTCAAATTTAAGTTTTCATGTTCAACGTGTAGATAGCAGCTGACTGAAACACCATATTTTTTTTCTTCTTCCCCTAAACCCTCATCACATCACACTGGTGCTTTTAAAGTCATTTCACCTAGTAACCTGAGCAGATTTGTTGCCCAAATATTGTGGGGATAGGGGAATAAAAAATTAAATCACACATTTTAAACTGCCTGGCAGATGTGTGTCTCAGGGATTTGTTATTGTTCTATTATTGTTATTATTCACAGACTTCACAGTCAAGGCATGCTTATCAGCCAAATGCCTCATTATCAAATGACTGAGACTCAATAAGTGCTTAACAGCATTCCTTACCAAAAGAGGAAATGGTTCCAGGCCAGATCCAACTCTGCCAGAGCTGGTGGACAGAGTCCCACTTCAATGAAGCATCACTTGGGGCCCCTCAATACTCACTCCCCTGTATTTTATGACATGCTTTTTAATTCCCCAAAATGAACCAAACAGCTTTAGCTTCTCTCATCTCGCAATGTGTGCTGCAACTTCTGGAAAGGAACCTGGACACAAGGAAAAATGCTACAGAACAAAAAGAGCCACAATACAAACCATATGACAATGCCTATTTCTTCATCCTCTTTGTCATGTTGTTTTACTCTTTCCTGGCGTTAACTGTCTTTTTTGGTTATGTACGCTCGAAGAAAGCGGTTTCAAAGCAAGATCCTTACCAGGAGTTCGCCGAGGATAGGAATCGAAATAAGAAGTGGAACATGACCCGGCCAGCGGTGGTGAAATTTGACTTTGAAGAAGAAAGTATTCTTTGAACTCCTTAAACCAAAATACTCTGCAAAATGCACCGGACTGTCTCTGCTGCCAAGATCTCAAGTGAAGATCTACACATTTATCTTGTTCGACCATTACCTCACAGTAAATCAGAGCATTGCTTAAAATAGGTAACGGAAAAAGAATTTGCTTTCTTTTGTTTTCTTGTAATCCATTTGTTGCTGGAATATATATTCTCTAAATTCTGGAGAAATCTTTTAAACTTTAAAATGAGAGTGAAAAGTGGACATTTTTGGCTTTTGCTTCCAGTTTGGTGCAAGAAGAATGGGAATCCATCCTACACAGAGACCCTGAATTTAAGACAAAGGACTAGTTTGTGTATGCACATACCCACTGCAGTGGAATGCTGCTGCTTCTGAGTCCTTCAGACCTGGGAACTGGAGTGGAATATCCCCGGGAAGTGCCTCCCTGGAACAGCAGAATGCATTTTGCCTAGACCAGCAAATACTATTTAACATGTAAATATAGAAAAGTTCCTCTTGCATTCCCTCCCCTCAAAAATTAATTTCATATGCTATGGCAAAAGATTGAAAAAAACATCTGCAAAATGTAATTAAAATGCATCTAGTGGAAAAACAGGTTGTGTGTTCAGTGAGTTTAGAGTCCTTGCCTTGTCCATGTTTTTTATGTATTTATTCTTCACCACCTTCTAATTGAAGTGTATGTTTTATTCATAGAGAATAACTACATATAGAGAATATGAATTAGAGAATAACTACTATAGAGGTAACTACAGCTGATCACAAACCTAACATAGGAAGGGCTTCTCTGTGTCTGCAGTAAATACTTGCTAAAACAGAGCACAAGCTTTGCTCAGAGTTGTACTGAACTCATTAGACTGCCATCTGATTTATTAATTTTTATCCTTAAATAATAAGTACTTAATAAGTACTTAATAAGTACTGAAAAAATAAGAGTTAGAACATATTGCTGTGCTTAATATGAAAGAACAGAGCTTAAGTGCTCAGTGATATCCTGCATGTGCTGTGTCACATTGCTCTGTGATAGAGCACGTGTTCATCTTCTGAGCCTATAACTTGTGTCCTTCCTTAGCCAAGGTCTCCCATTAATGGTCTCCACTTGGATCTTGTGTGTAACTGCTTGGATACATTACACATGGGGCTGCCTTGCACAGCCCCTGGCTGCTCACAGGGCTCTCTCAGCATGGCAATCATTTTCAGGTGGTAGGTAGGCTCTGATTTTTCCTTACTATGCATAAAAAGCCAAAGTGGGGCAAATAACTTTCTATGTATGTATTAACTTTTTCTGCTAGTGGAATTGTAAGGTTAAGGATTTGGTTTTTCTAAAGTGTATAGTGTTCATGGTTATGTATGGACTGTTTTAGGGATGTAATAGATTCTTAATTCTGTCAAAATGAAAAGAAAGGTTTTATATATATTCAGCCTGGGCTAAATGATCAGATGTTGTTCTTGTTTCCTGGTGGGATGTAGTCTGGTGTGTGTGTAAGCAGGGAGGTTGATGCCATTCATAAACCCTTCTCATAAAACTAAAATTTGCTTCCCACTCACCAGCATGAATGTTTGTAGAAGTAAATGTTGACTCAGCTCAGAGTGCTCTGTCTCTGATACCTGTGCCAAAGGAAGATAATAAGGTGATACTTTCTCAGCTGTACTTGTTCAGCCTTCAAGGATTTGTTGGTCAAACAGGGGCCATCTGAGGCAGAGGCCACTCCTGTTGTCTAAATGCGGGGGTGGGATATGTGCAGAACACTGATGTGGAAGAGATGAACACAAGCTTTTCAACAGGCCAGAAAATGTTCACAGATGTACTTTTGCTTGATTCATCCAACTCCAATTTAAATGGTTTTGACTATATTAACAAGACCAGAGCTGCAGTTCTTGCACAAATCAGTGTTTCGTCTATGTTATGCGTGTCCTGGCTGCTCCATCTACAGAGTTTAGAGTGGAAAAATGAAAGTTCAAGTTATCTGTGTTCACATCATGCTCCTGACTTTGGAGTATGTGAAATTGAAATCACTCTGAGTTGAGAGGCTTGTTAAGGCTTGGAGCAAATGGGCAGACTGACTCTTCAAACACAGAGTTCTGGCTTCTTTTTGTGCTCTGAAAGGCTGTATAAATGTGGATTTGCTTTCCTGACAGAAGATCTTTTACTGTTTTTATCTTGTAGTCAGTGGTTTTTTTATTCTTTGCAGTGTATGACATATCATCTTAAAAATTAAAGATAATTTTTTGAAACTTCAAGCCCAAGTCCTTTATTTCTGTAAGTTGTTTCTGCTTTTGTCTTACCAAGCAATTATCAGATCAGCCTAAATCCCTTAAACATTCTTCAGCAATGTGCTGCCATTTTGTGGAGTTTAGGCTTTTTGGAAACATTCACAGCTCACTTAACAACAAGACCGAAAGTTCTTCAGTTCTGTGTGTGCGTGTGTGTGTGTGTGTGTGTGTGTGAGGGTNTAAAGATAATTTTTTGAAACTTCAAGCCCAAGTCCTTTATTTCTGTAAGTTGTTTCTGCTTTTGTCTTACCAAGCAATTATCAGATCAGTGTGTGTGAGTGTGTGAGTGTGTGTGTGCTAACAGGATGAGGCTTTTTCCTGTCCTATCTCTGTGCAGTAGTAAAAATATCTCTTTGTCAGTGTCAGCCACAGGACACGTTGGTGGCATTATTGGCCTTTTTTCTTCTGTGTTTCAAGGCCTGCTCACTCCCACCCAGGTGCTCTTATGGGTAACAAAGGAGAGAGGACAATTCTATGCTACAGCTCCATAGGCAGATCCTCAGCCATGACAGTTTCTCAACCTTCAGTGCAGCCACGTCCCTCTGCCTTCCTGACTGTCCAGTGAACTAGCTGGAGTTGGAGGAGTTTTAGGTTTGGAAGTGAGGCAGAAGATCTGTGTGCAGCCTTGGGAGTTGAATGCCATCCTTGCAGGACAAGCAAGACTCCTATCTGACCAGAGGTGTGCAGAAAGAAGGAGGGCTAAAAGGTACATCTCCTTCCCTCAGCAGAAGGGAACATGACAAGGCACTGCAATTTTGGTGCCTCCACAGAATGATGTGTTAGCTGCCTGCTCTGGAAGCAGAAGGTAGTGAGGGTGGTGAGGGCAGGGATAAATGACACACATACCATGATGTGAAAATTCTGAGGCAGTTAATGCACTGCCTATAATGTGAGAATTATTCACCTCATTCTGTCTTCTGTGTATGAAAGCAGTGTCTGTACAGTGCTTCCAGAGCTCACAGAAACCTCTCATGTGTAACCTTATCAGTTCTCTTTACAGCCACCTCTGAATTTCTGTGTGTGGGGTGTGAAACACGAATAGGAGAGCCAAAATAACTCCATTCATGGTGAGCCCTGGGCTGTGAAGTATGATTCACACCGCTGAGATAACCAGAATGCTCCAAGCTAAGCCCTGGAGAAGGAAGGGGGGTGGGGGGAAGGAGGGCATTACAAAGCACCATAATGAGAACTTAGCCCTGGTGAGGGGTTGTGATGCTGTAGGAAATGGAGCTGGAGAGGCTGTTCGTGGCAGCAAGACTCAGTTCTACATGCTAATAAGTGCCTTGAACTTTAAAAGTTTTGGCATTGCAAGAAGAGAGGAATTCATTAATTGTCTTTGGTTTGTACTTTTTTTGCTCTCTCTCTGCTCACTGGTGTTCTAAATTAACATCACTCATCTGGTGATCTTACTAAGAACCTTCTTGTTCCTTCTTCCTCACTAGTAAGAAACATGCTAAAACCAATTAGATCATGGGTCTTGCTTTAGTTCCCCTACTTTTTGCTATTTCTTGTGGCCCTCTGTAACACATTGCAGCTGATGTGTGTGGGCTGCTTTTGGGGAGGCGTCCACTTTGAATTTAGTTTAAGCATTTTGAGATATTCTATGAAAGGCTTCACTGAAATGCAGGCATGTTGCAGTTTCCATTCAGCCTTTGTGAATTAGTACTGCAGCTCTCTCAGCCTGGTTTGCAAGAAGGTCTACTTCTGATTAAACTCCTGCAGAGAAATATTAGGTTCTTCCCTAATTTTATTTGCCTGTGTGTACATCCATGTGGCACATGTGTTTTAGTGTATTAGGGTTTGTCTTCTTAGGAATGCAAAAGTATGACAAATAAGCAGGATCATCTAGAATGGCAGATATTTTGTACTGCCCTCATACTGGTGTAAATCTGGAGTAAGTTGATTTGGCTGTGTAAATTCTAGTGTTTGCTGGTATGTGAGTTACATTTCGAACTGAATCTTGTGTTATTGGTATATTTTGACTAATTAAAGCTCTGAACTCCACAAATGAAGCTCTCTGCAACCATGAGGAGCCTAAAATACGTATTGGCTGACCAAGTGTTCCTGGAGCCTGTAGGAAGTTGTAGACATTAAGCATTCTTTTCCTGTAGTTACTAATGCATGGAAAGCTTCATGGCAGTGACTGCTTTTGCATTCCAGAAAAAATTAAGTATGCCTGAATGAAAGCAAGCTTGGCTATGCATGTCTCTACCTTGTTTAGTTAGCATGGCAGATGCTGCAAACTTTTGTCACTTCATCTGTGACATACCTGTATGCATAGACAGAAAGAGCCTGATATTTAGTAAGGAAATACTTTTCTCATCACAGGAACATATAAAATGACTTTATGGAATTGTTCAAGTACCTCTGGCCTGGATTCAGAGGAGCATACAAGTCTACACTGAAATCTCCCATCAGTCGTGTGTACAAGTGTAGTGGGACTTGGAGAGCACATGCGTAAAATTAAACACATGCTGCCATGTTTTCCTGAGCAAGCCTGCTTCCCCAGCTTGGAAACTCAATAAGTGCAGCAATCTGTACTACAAACTTAAGCAGCTGAAATAGGCTGATTTTTTTTTTCTTTTTTGTGTGGGATGTGTAATAGCAAATCCTTTGCCATGTAAGTAAGCTTAGTCAATTAACAGAGCTCATGCTTCTGAGAATAAGTGAATTCTGGGGGCTGTTTTGAATCAAATGAATGTGAACCCTGCAAAGACTTTTTTCCTCCATAACAGAATGACACAGTTGGAGACCTTCCAGCTTTTTTTGACTATTCTAAAAAAAAATTGGAAGGCACAGTAAGCCTTGACTGACAACTTCTTCTAGTATAACTGCACACTACCTTCAACTTGTTTTATAAATTCTCAGCAACAGAGCCTTCTTTTGAGCCTGGGAATGCTATATGATCTAGCACATGAAACTGCATTAAATATAGATGACCTTTGGCAGTGCCCCCTTCCTGCCGTATATTTGCTTTCATCTCCCAAGACAGAGGACAACCAAAGGGGTCATGAAATTAACACAAAGATAAAAGATTCTGCCAGTTGAGGTTACACGGCTGGGTATCCTTGTGTGTACAAGAAAATGCTCAATGTATATTCAGTAAGCCAAAAGAAAACGGTACTTCCTTCTGGCTTGTTTAGAAGCCTGTGTGGTCAGGCCCAATATGTTTGCTGGGGTAGCTGTCCTTGTTTTCTGCCCTGGCAAAGCACTCCTCATCTTGTAGCTGCATGCTGATGACATAATTCCTACCTCTGTGTCTGAAGAGGACTAAACTTGGGTGCAGTTTCGTAGGCATAAGTGTTCCAAGCTTACAGTGATCACTTTGTCTTTTGCCTTGAGTCACTGAGGTGTCTCAGGGTGGTAAGAGTCAAACCTGTGTTGAATTCATGGTGTGGCTACACAGGCTCACTGTGAGGTGATTGGACACTGAGGGTTTTACAGACAGACACAAACCTGTGATTTGGAAAGGCCATCCCAAGAAGGGTGATGTGCTCCTGGTCTCCTAATGCTGAGCATGGTCTGTGCTTCAGCAAAGAATGCAATTGCTGTGTGGTCCACAGTGACCTTGACGAACCAATGAGTCCCATAGACATTTTTTTAGGAGAAGAGGAAAAGTAAATCTGTTTGACACAATAAAAGTAATAAAAATAATCTGTTTGACCCTAAGAGTCTAGGGAGTTTTTTCCTCCTTAAATAAAATAGCTTTAAGTAAAGCTATATTAGTTTTATTTTCAGCAGAACATTTTTACTGAAGAAGTCTTTGAAACTTTTTGATGCACAGAATCATCATTAGATAATCACATAAATAACTTGGTCATGCAGTGTCATGTGGTTTTACTTATATACAGAAGTTCTGTTGAAACATTTTCTGTCTCTTCTTTCTTCTATCTCTGTGGTATTTGCTGATTCATCCAAACTGCTGTGTATTGAGGGAAGGAGTTAATTGCAGTGGAGTGGTTCTTTCAGAGCCTTGCATGAGTTCTCTCATGTTTGCTTATCAGTGCTGATCCTGACGGGCTGGAGGAGAGGGAGTGTAATCTGTCCTCAGCACTGAGCACTATCAGCCTGGCAGGGCTCCTGGCTTCCACAGGAGCTCTCTGGAAAATGACAGTTCTCATTTTGTGGTCATTTGAAGAAAACTCCCCTGCTGAATCGTGAAGTTTGGTTCTGGTCTTAGAATTGAGCAAAATGGGAACTGTTTTGCCTCTAATTCTCCTCTCAAGTCACTTAAGTATTGAAAAATTTTTGTTTGTTTTTTATTTTTAGGAAAGGAGAGGAAAAAGAAAAATGTGGTTTTCTAACTTCCAGCTGTATGCTCTGATCCTGCATCCTTCTGTGTGTACATTTGTTTCATTGCTGCAAGATCAGGATGTGGAGGATATTAACCAGCTTTTTTTCCTAACTTTATATTGGTGTCAGCTCAGATGCACAGCTCTTCTGAGGAGGGTGAAGATTATTTAAATTTGGCACAGAGAGGTTATTCCTAGCAACCAAATTTAGGCCCTGAGCAGAGTGGACTGGTGAGGGGCAAGGCTGCAGCTCTCGCCTGCTCTTCCTTCTTAGTGACCTTATAGGATAAACACACTAAATCCAAATTCACATCTCTAGGTGGGACCTGAACTTAAATATGCCCCTTCCTGGTAGACAGGTAGAGCTTTTATTTCATCAATCTTTATTTATATCAGCATTTAAATAATTATTTGTATTTAAAATAATGTTTTAAAAATTGTCTGTATCCTGCACCATGTGACATGCTTTTAGCTGCTTTGTTATACACAGTTATTATACAACTATATGGAGAGATGTAAATCAATGAGTTTAATAAAAAAGGCAAACAAGCAACTCTGCATTAAAAGAATCTAAGGGAATACAAGTTTTCCAGCTGTTCATTCTTGAAACTGACTGCAGTCAAAATTAAATGCTCCCCATCTCAGAAGAGCATATTTGAAGCACTGATTGAAGCACTGATCTGTTAGTTGGAGAGTGTTTGGTGTTTTGAGCTTATCAGCAAAAAGTGTTGTGCCAGCCCTGAATTATACCATTGTGCCATGCAGAAAACAAATTTCCTTTAGCCAAAGAGAGCGAGATGGATAGGATGAATGGGAGGCACCACACAGGTATTACCCATCATTTGTGTCTGACTGCACAGTTGCACTGGAAGAAAGTATAAACATCACAACACTTCTAATCATATTCTCAGCCACTTTCAAGAGCTGTTCAAACAACAGATTTCCTTTCAGTTGTGTGTTTATGTCCTGGCATGACTCATGATTAAAATTTATACGCACTGTAAAGAAGAGGTGTTTTGACTGGATGTGGCCTTTGCATCTTTGTGTGTGACCATGGGATTTCACAGTTTTGTGCCTCCACAGTTCTACCTGATTAGTTCTCTTTTCTCAGATTTGAGTTGCTTCAGGTCCTCTCCTGGCATGAAGAGATTTTGGGAAACATTGGTTATTTGTGCCAGAGCTGGTTGTGTGGCTGTTTTGGCTTCCCTGTGCATGTTTAAACCTCTGTCCTCCATCCTGCTTGTGCACTGAGCAGCTCATGGGCAGGAAAGCTCCGTTGCAGCTGCACTGCAGCACTCTGTGCCCTCACTCCCACCTCTTCACCAGGTCAAGTGTGATGAAGCTTGGACTGGCTATCTTGATTATTCAGTCAATTAGCTGGATTTGATTATCCTGATTTCTTATTGTCACCTGATTACTTGCCAGACTTTGCTGCACACAATGGAGCCATGTGAAAATCAAGAGGCAATCAGGCCCATTTAATTTGCTTTTCTTGTCTGATAAAACACTTTGATTTTTTTCCCCCACTTTTGATTTAAAGTTCCAAAATTTCCATTGGAATGGATGGTGTGACCTCAGGAGAGGTTATCTCTGTCTTACTCTCTTATGCTGCACTTAGCAGAAATTTGGACTTTTTAGTACATTTTTCTGAAATACTTGGTACTTTTCAGAGGGACAATAAGCAGTATTATGTGTGACAGGCAGCATGAGGATTTCAAATCCAGAACATTTGTCATTTTAGTTGATGGAGTGTGACTGAGGGAGGAATTTGATTTGTGAGTTTTAGTTTTGAATCATTCAGTTCTGTTGCTGACCATTAGTTTTGCATTAGCATAGACCCAAAATGCCATCCTTTATAAATACCTACTAGACGAGTAGTCAGAAAAAAAAAATTTTAGAAGTCCATGTCCTTTATCATTTTAGTTGGGATCTCACTCTTGCCCACATTCACATCTATTGCAAATCAGTCTCCTTTTCCTGAAGCCAGCATTACATCCTCAGTTCACACCAGCTGAGGATGTGTCCAGTGTTGTTTATTTTTGTAAGATATTGCCCTCACTTCCATTGAGTTTTATGATTTTGCACATGGTTGAGTACTCTAAACTGTATGTGGCCTTTGTGGAAAGAAAAGGGAAACATTGGATATTGTTTTTTTGATTTACTTCTATTTTTTCATAAATTCCTGCAAAAAACAACTTATTTGCTTATGTACCTATTTTATTTTTAATTGGAGTCTCAACCATTCCTTCTTTCCTTCATCCCTAATTCATTTTTCAGTCAGAAAATAGGACACCTGTCAGCCAACTGTGAGCTGAATTTCTATAATTTACAGAAAAACTGGTCATAAAGTGCTTTAAGCTCTGGGGACTTGGGTACCACCCAGTGCAGAACAGATTAATTTCACGGTGTTTTTCTGCATTTGCACAAATTAAAAATATGAGAATCTGTACTTTGTTTGTTTGAACTTTTTGAATTAAATTTCTTCAATTAGTTTTGAGCTTGGGTTTGGACACTCAGCATTTTCAAAAGTCTCCAAGTTCAATGCCAGTTGGATGTGCAAGCCTCTTTCTCTGCCTGTATCCCATTAGTTTTGATGCAAAAGGATTAATTTCTGTAACCTTTGTTCTTCACCAGTTTTCTCCACTTGGACATTACCCTCGTTTGCATGTTTCAGATCTAGCATTCCTATATTACGTGTTACTGCTGGATGAAATGCTGATCTCAGGGACTTTAAATGTGTGTTCACTCCTACCTCAAACAGTGCTGGTGCTTCATGTTGGAATTGGTGTTTGAAGAGACAGTACAGTGGCTTCAGGGATCTCTCGTGGTTGTTTGGAGGAAACTGTGCTTTGATTAATGATTCTCAGTGATTCAGTGATGTAATATAATTCAACCATCCTTAAATTTAGCCAAACCAGTCCAGATCTTTTGGGATTCTTTCTCTGTTTTTTTATTCTCTTCTTTCTTTCCTTCCTTGTAGTGAGAGCAGATAGGAGTGTTCACCTCCTTGGCCCTTGCAGAATGTTGCCATGAAAACAGTACCTTTCAAACCTGCTGAAATATGGAAAACCCACAAATGGAAAATTTTTGGGGCAGAAAGAACAGCTATAACAATAGTTTAGTGACTCAGAACATACTGACTCACATCTCCCTCTAGGGTTGAGATGTCCCTGGATGGGGTCAGGCTGCCGATTGATGACTTCGCCTGTAGCAAGTTTTGCCATTTATAAAATGTCTCCTAGCAGTTCCCATGCTGTTTTTACATGCAAGAAACCGTTCCGAGTTAAAGCATCTCTTCATTGCTGGCACTATACAGGAATTACCATGATCATCATCTTGATGACCGAATGTCGTGGGTTTACCTTAAGTGAGGTTTCCGGTAAAGAAGGAAAAAGATCAGGTTCAGAAGTGACCTGTTCAGTGAGGTGTTATAACAGTTTCTGCCTCCAGAACTCATATAAGAACAGGAGGGAGCTGTGATACTTCTCTCTTTGGTGCATCCTGCTTGCGGCGAGGAGAAGCTGTTCTGCCCCCGGAGCCTGGCGAAGGCCGGCCCGGCCGCGCGGCCTGGCTGCCAACCAGGATGGGCCAGAGGGGGGCAGGAGGATGGGGAGCCCCAAACTGACTGTGCACACTTTTAAAATCTGGTTTTGCTGAACATGCCAGTTCTTTGGGATCCCAGCCAGCCCCACCGGGCCCTGTTTCACTGCAGGGTCCTGGCTGGGTCGGGCTGGCTCCACTGACCTGACCCGGGCCAGGCCCTGCTCTGCCGCCCCAGGCCGGGCCAGGCTGGGCCAGGCTGCGCCAGCTTCACAGAGCAAGGTCTTTGAGAACTTGCCCTGCCTGAGCTCTTTGTACAGCGTGGCTGCTGCTGGCACAGACCCCACTACCATCACAGAGGCCTGAAAGAGAGAGAGAGAGATCAATGCTTTCAGTGCTCGGATGAAACCTGTAGACATCCATCCTCCCCTGCACAAAGAGAGAAAAGTGAAAACACCTAGAAAACACAGCATGGAGACCCTGAGATCAGTGAAGGAAGCAGAGCCAACACCCAGAGGGAGCAGAATGAGAAGATGCCTCAGCATGGACACTGAAACTTCTTCTGTGAAACTATGGTGATGGACTAAGCTAAATATCATACATGAAATGGTCTGAGTGGGGTGGATGTAGCATTCTAACTGCAGCCAGTGAACCAAGGCACCTGTGCAGAGGTAAGTAGATTTTGAAGTAATTGCAGCCTGATGAGAAGCTTGAATAGAGACACAGTTGTAATCCAATCCCTTGCCCCAGGGATGGTGAAAGAAGACCTATGTTGCCAGCAATGGAAGAAAAGAATCCTTTGCTGCTATGGTAGAATGGCCCATCCTTAACAGTGTACCCCATGGGCTGCCATGGCCCACTGTAGTAGCTGTGGGAAGGCTACAAAGCGTGGGAGGGACTTCCACATTACAAGCAGATTTTTTCCTCCTGCGCAGCTGCTTGTTGTGAGGTGGGAGCTACAGGAGAACTGTATTTGTGGTGGAGAAAACTCCATGGTATAACAGGTATAACAGGAGAGACTTCTCTCCCTAAGTGAACTGAGAAAAGACTTCTAGAGATGGTAAACTGACTGAAGGTTCAAAGCGTTGTCTTTTTATGTTGTCAGTGGGAAAGAGATGAAGAGGTGGGGGGAAGAGAGGCGTTCCGAGAGTTTCTGAGAGTTCTGAGAGGTTCTTATTATTTTTTTTCTCTTTTAGGTTTGTTAATAAACTTTCTTTATGCTCTTTGAAGTTAGAGCCTGCTTGCCTCCTCCTAATCCTTATCTCATCCCAAAAATTGAGTAAGTGTGCTGGTGTTTGGCCAGGGACTCAAACTCAAACCACTACACTGAACTATAGTTTTTGGGTTTTCCAGAAAATTTTGCCATTAAGTCAGTGTGGTTTTGTTGGTGGTGTTTTGGGGTTTTCTCCCCCTAATTACTTTTTTCTACTTTGGTGAATTTAGACAGGTCTTCTACTCTGCACTTAGCAGTTTAGTCAAAACTGCTCAGGTTAGGCACCCTCTGTGGTTAATGAAGTGTAATAGGAGCCTTCCTGAGTGCATTTATACTCACTTATATAAAAATTTATTTTAAGATTGGTGTATCAATTTCTGGTGTATCTCTGCCCACTGACCAGGTAGGCTAACATTTATTTACTTCACTTTACCAACTTGATAGGAAGGAATTTTACATATGAAAGCGCAAGCAGTAGTATGTAACATTTATTTGTCTAAGATTACTTCAAAGTCATAATTTTTTTTAAATACCAAACTGAATAGATAGAGCTATTACTTGGGGAATTAGTCTGGTTTCTCCTCTGAGATGTGAATCATTGGTTCGTAGGTACTTAGTTCTTAAGGGCTGAAAATGCATCTTTACTATGGGAGGATAGTTTACTAAATATCTCATAACTGTTGCCTGGTTTCATGCCTATTCATTCCACCATAATTTGACAAACTGCAGAATATCTTGAACTTATGACCTGTTTTTTTGAAAGAGAACTCAGTCAATGATGTGATCAAGGCCAAAACAGGTAACAGTCTGAATTGGCTATTGCTACCTGCTGGCATAAATCACTTGAATAGATCAGCCCTGTGATGCTTAGACTAAATAAAGGCAAGTTGGAAATGACCTGCATTTCATAAACATTTCAAAGGCTGTTATGAAACTGGGAAGTAATTCTTTTGTTCTTACTGCCTGCCCTTTAAAAAAATCACTGCAATTACACTGCTCTCCTTGTATTAATAACGAATACAAAGGTAAAGGCACAGTAGTACCTGGTTGGATTTTTCTGACTCTGGAAATAGACTGTTTGCCTTTCCTGCATTTATTCCATAAAGGAGGGCTAATCTACAACAGTGCTTTTTCCAGAGACTGTGCCTAACTCACATGTACAACTTTTCCATTCTACAACTAATTAGTTTTGGTTGAGTAACTCATCAACATTAAGTAACAATAAGAATCATATTTCCAGGAACACTTTCCTTGTTACAGAAAATTGGAATCAACTGTGGAAGTGTGGTTACTGAATCTAGTTCCTTTTTACAGAATATTTTTTTTAAAGACAGAGCTTCCTCTCATAATACAAAGTCTTTTAAATACAGCTGATTGAGTGACTGGATTGTAGTTGTAAAATTTTAGACTTCTTTGAATGCAAAGTTTCATTGCAGACTGATTTTAATAGGAAGGTTTGCATATTCTGCAAATTGTCTCAATATGAGGGGCAGTTATGCTAACAGAGAAAATTTTAAGAAAATTCTTCTCTGGAATCTTTTAACAACAGATTAGATAAGTGTTGGCTCTGGGTGGAGCTCTGAAAATCCCTCCAGTTTCACACTTGCTGTGAGCCATGCAATCTGTTTAGTCCATTTGTGTTACACAGGACTGCAGCTGGTTTCAGTTACCAAAGTTTTGTTTACCCTGACTGGGCTTCAATCTTCAATTCAGGGGCAGATTCTGCCACTGAAGAACCAGATACAGTGCCCCTCTTCCTGAAAATCATCCTGGACTTACTTTTTCATCATCTGAACATCTGGCTAGTGTCTACCACCTGCTATTCCTTCTGCACTGGAGAGAAATTTCAGCCCTTCTCCTTTTGTGCCTATTTTCTCTTCACTCTCTGTGCCAGAGGATGCACCTTCTGCTGGTTTTTACCTACCTGAAGGCTGCTTACCTCATTCTCCTCCTTTCCTCATTTATTGCTGGGCTGCCTCCAATGATGCAAGGATGTATGTCTTGAGGTCTGAATTTTGGGGTGTTTGGTCACTCTTGGGTAAATGATTTCTGCATATTCTCCCTTTTTGGTCTCTCTTGAGAATCTTCTGCTGCAGTTTTGCTTTGATTTCACACTCTGTCCATTTACAGTCAGAAAAGATTCCAGTAAAATAAATTGATTCCCCCAACACTCTGTGGGATGTGTTTCTTTTGAATGGTGTCATGATCTCTGTGACTTGCTTTTTTCATTATTTAGAAAAGAAGGGAGAAAGGTGAAGACCTTAGGCTCTTACATTTCTCAGTTGTCTCCTTGCTTTTCATTTTGACTTTTAGTCCTTGTCTTTCATCATTATGCCACCCAAATGTGCTTAGGTCAAAACTAAATGCTTCGCCGTTTCACTGTTTAACATTCAGGTTTTGTGCAGAATCCACAGTTCAGCACAAGAACCTCATGGCAAGAGAAAGCAGATACTGAGGAACAAAAGAGCCTAATCACATTTTTTGGGATCTTTTTTTTTGTTTTGTGTTTTTTTTTTCCTGCTTTGACTGTCTAATGTTGTTAGTTTACTTACCAGTAGAATATACAAGATGAGAAGCTTATTGACCCATTGAGGTCTGCCCTTATTAACCCGGAAAAAATCTAATCAACCAATCCATCACCACTGTGAACTAACAAGTTCAATTGGTGGCTGCAGCTTCTGGTTTCTTTCACAAACATGGATCCGAGTCTCCTTTGAACTGACCATTGTTGTTTACTTTCCTTGCTGAGTGTGTTCATTTGTTGCTCAGCTCAGCTGTGTGATGGGTGGATAAATTTTGTCTGATCTGTGATACAGCCTCATGTTTAACTTCTTGCCTTCTTCTTTTTGGCACCAACTTAGTTAAGAGCTTAGTGATAATAACTTGTCAACTTCCTTTAATGCATTTGTACCTCGTTCACACAGAGAAGCAGTGTTTTTTTCTTGAGCTGACTTTGATATATGCAGATATAAAACTTCACTACAGAGTAACCCAGGGTAACTTCACACTTGTGAATCCACTTTCAGTCCAACAACTGAGAGCAGCTACAGTGATAGGCAGCACAGAAAAGGAGCACAGTGACTTTATAGCAGCTTTTGTCTCAGGTTCTCAGTGCGAATCCAGCCAAATCAGGCTTGAACATTCACATTCTGTCTGAGACAGTCACCTGTGTTGTGCTCAGCCCATCAGCCATAGTTCCAGGGAAGCTGCAGTTGACAAAACCCTGTAATTTTTCCTGGCTTCCTCCTGTTCATTCCATAATGTCCAATACCTTCCTTAATTTACAGAGCCTAAAGGAACTGTGTTTACTGGGGGAGCTTTCCACCGACACAATAAACTACAGAGTGTTAACTCTCAAGGAATGGTAGACAGTAGAGAGAAAGGTTATGCAGCTTTAACTTTTACAGCTCTGCTTTCATGTGACAGTTTTTTCAGGAGAACAGGAATGCCACTTGCCTTAAGTTGGGGTTAATGTAATGATAGCAGGTCCTGTTCTGACTGGCTCTGAGGATGCACTGTGGATCTTAGTCTGGGTTTCAGCTGGAGTCAAGGGAATCTTGTTGGGCAGAGAGAAGAAATAATAATTAATGAAAAAAAAGAAAAAAAACAAGGCAAGAAAGAAACAGCAAATGTAGACCAGCAGTTTTCCTGGGCACTGTAGGTTTCCAATACTGCCCAAGAACAGTCACACCTTATCTTTTCTCACATCTGGGCCAAACCTTCAGTTCATGTGGAAAGGGTACAGCTGCGTGATGCCAAAACAGCAAGTGAGGATCCAACTCCCCAGTTTTCCTTTTGCTGGTTACTGTGCGTTGCATGTCGTGTATTCCAGGCAATGTGTTTCCTATTTGCATAGCTGTTTATATTTTAAACAATCCTATCTCAGAGCAACAATGTGTATTTGCTTTTTAAACATTTGTTTTGATATGTTTCCCAGTTTCTGGTCCTGGCACATCAAACTCAATAGAACACACTTTGGTTTTGGGAAGAAAAAATCAGCCAGTGATGTAATCTTTGTAACTGATGTCTCTCTTTGCTTCATGGCTTGACTTATCGCTCATAAATTCAACAACAAAGGATAGACAATAAAAGTTCTGGATTTTAGGCACTCCCTGTGTTTTAGAATTGTAAGAAAATCATGTAAGTGACTGAGCTAAGATATAAGTCAGTAAGAAACAAGAAACCACTAGACTCAATGCCTGTCAGTCAGCAGAGATATTTGTATCTTCAGTATGGAAAGGGATTGTTACTTTAAATTCACTGCAAATATTCTCCATGTTAGCAGGAATACCCTTATCCTGGTGCTGAAAACCATGGCTGGTATCCAGGATCCAGTAAGATGAGGAAACTGTCTTCACTGTTGAATGACTGGTTTGAATTTGATGTGTCACATGTTACTGTCCAGTGGCAATCAAGTTTTGGTGCTGGCAGATCAAACCCTGTGGGTGGTTATTCTGTGCTGCCATTGACTTTACAGCTGACACTTACAAACCTTTTGGTGAGCCCTGGCAGAAAAGCTGAGAGAGTACAGAAAGTCCTGTCCAAAGCAAAACCTTCAAGAAACTTGAAAGCAGTACTAAAAGAAAAATTAATTTTTTTTCTAAGTAAAACTTTAGTTAAGTTGCCTGTTTTTGATAAATTAATTTAGGAAGCTCACTTAGTTTATTTTCAATCCCCTCCCACTGTTGGCATATTGTAATACAGGGACCTTAGTAACAGTAAGGATCCATCCTAAGATAGCAAGATCTTCCTGACTATTGAACCATTTATTTATGTAAGAGCCACTCTACTGTTGGAGATGTGGATTTAACCTTTTTCTGGTTTCAGAAAAAAGACCCAGATCAAAAGAGTGAAGGTAATAAAACATTTTTCTATAATAAATGTTATTTCCTTTGAAATATCACCTCATTCAATTTAGTCATTTGCAATTGTTATGCCTATACACACATGTGAGAAGCAGAACTATCTTTTTTTCTTGTAGGGAGAAAATACCATCTTTTTTAGTAGCATACAATTTCTGTGATGCTTTGAGTGGTATTTTGGCCTCAGATCTTATGGGAAGTCATGGAAAATAGCTAAAAATATTTAAGGAAAAACAACAGCAGACAAATAACACTCAGCAATACGGCCTTCTAATTATCTGGAAGTCAAAAGAACAAATGTTAAAGAGAATATTTTTTCCCCTTTGTTCTTTCCCTTATAAAATCCCCAATTTCTAACTCTCTTCAAAAACTTAAATGAAACAAAAATTGTACCAAGGCCAGAAGTCATGTAAACCCGTTTGTTCAAATGCCTTTACTGGAAATAATGAGACACTGAAAGGAAACCTGAGTTGTAGGAGACCATATTAAGGATGGAGGAGCAGTAATGGGGTGCAATGGCAGTGCAGGGACTGTTGAGTGGTATCTGAACAGACACTCTGAGGAGATGGCATTGTCACACATTTGCATTTCTCTCTGTGTTGCTAGAAGCCCATCTATGAAAAATGCAAGCCCCTTATGTTGCTTTGACCCCAGTAATGATTAAGGTAAACACTTTCAAAGTCATAGGTGAATGGCCACATGTGGCTTCTGTTGACTTAAGTGGAGGCTCTGCATGAGCTTCTGTGTTCAGTGTTTGGTTTGTCTTGTTTGTGGGAGTATGGAATCTTGCCTGTTCTGCTTCATCTTGGTCTGGAGACCACAAAAAATAATTTTTTTAAGTAGTGGCCCAAGAAAAAGCCACAGAAACGTTGTATTACAAAGTTGCAACAATATTCAAGGACAAGTACAGAGAAGATATGACAGATGGAAATGAAAGCAGGAAAAGGAATGCGGTCTGGAGACCAAATATGTTGTATAAATTAAGCCCACAATGGAAATTTTAAGTTCAAGCAATCACACCAATCCCATCATCTGCAAAGCTTGGTTAGAACTTTTGATATAATTCCAGTGGTATTTGTATCAAGAGGTTGATTTTTAGTCCTAGCAGCATTTTTCCATAATGAAACAGAAAAAAAAATATAGAAAATAAAACAAGATTTATAGTTATGTTTGACATTGACAAAAACCCCCAGTGCAGATTTGCTGATCCTTGCCCTGGAAATCCATGGAGTCTGTGAGTTCTTGTTAAATGGGACCCACAACAGCTCACATTCTCTCCTCTGTACCCCGCCTTTTGTTGTTGCCGGCTTTGAAAACAAATTCCTGAGCTATGTGGTCAAAAATCTTTTGAGTAGCCCATATACCACAGGTGTAACTCAAGAATGACTTTAGTGTGCTTCCTAACCCTTCTCCATCTGCTCCTGGCACCTGATTTATTACAGCACACAGGTCAAACTTGACTGATCATAAACTCCTTTTTGTCTGAGGAAGAGAGGAAAGTATTAGCACTCAATAAATCATAAAATGAAAGAGGAGTAAGAGTAACAAAATCGCAAATTTTAGCCTGGCTTTGAAACCCCATGGTAGGCAGTAGAATTACAAGCATTTTGGCCAGAGGAATCTGAGGCCACCTTGGATCCTGACGTTTCCTTGGTTAACTTCACTTGGATGCGGGATGCACACTCCACCAGTGTTCACAGAAGAGACAGAGGGAAGAGTGGAGTAGTTAGAAATTACACCTCCTATTCCAACAAGACCAACTGCTGCTGCAGTGTGTTTAGATAGAGAGGCTGGCTTTTCCACAAATGGCCTTCAAGCTTCTAGTGACCCAAGCTGTCAACACTTCCCTGGGAGTTTAGGACGGGATTTTCTAAAGAAAATCCCTGTGTAGGCTCAACTCTGTTTCCCTGAAGACTGGTGGTGATACTTCTATTGATTTTTGTTGGAAGTGATGCTTCAGAGCCAGAAAAATCTTAGTGTCTTTGTGATTTTAGTGGACAAAATAGAGGTGTAAAATGCTGGTATTTAATCTCATATTTCCTTTTGCTTTGGTGCTTTGTTTATTTTCAACCTTTTCCTCACTGGAGGAGTAACTGAGAATTTTTTCTCAAGCTGTCATGACACAAGCTGAATAAATAGAGCTGCAGAGAGCTTTGTCCTGAGCCTGTTTTTTCACAGTGCAGAAGAAAACTGTAGACTTAGGACCAGACCCAAAGCGGAGGGAGGTCAATGAGAGCATTTCTGTTGTTTTCACTAAAATTTGGACTGGGATGGCTGTCATAAAAAAAACTTCCTGTATGAAAATTCCACCAAAATAATGTTTAGTTTTGCTTAGCATCACACTTTCCTGTAGTGTAGTAAAACCAGAAAATTATAGTGATTTTTGAATGATGGGAAGGGGTCAAGTCCAGCAGTTAATTAATTTTTCACTCCATCCTCATTCCTTCTGAAGCCTGGAAGAATTGCACTACTGCTCAATGTGAAGTTTGAAGACTGAGAGGTGGCTAACAGGATCAAGATGGTGATACTTAACAATACCCTGAGATGTGAGTGGATTCTATTAATTCTGCTTGTTGGGCTGAATGGTTACATCGTGCTCAAATAGCTGAACCAACTGGCTGTACTCTTACAAACAAACATAAACAACCCAAAACACAAGCTCTGGTATGTGGCTGAAAAAGGATTTGATATATCTGTTTTATACTCTTTTCTTTAAGGGCGCTTTGTGGTGTTTTCAGACAGATATTTTGTATCATGTTAAATTGTAGAGGTGGGCAGGATTGCTCTTGAAGGCTGAAAAATGAGCTTGCAAATATCATCCTGTGGTTCTGTGTGCACTGAGGCTCTGCCTTGGGAGGCAGAAGAGTAAGTTCTCCTTCTGGCATTCTGGTAGCCTTACCACAGCTTGAAAGAGTTTGTTCCAAATTCTGGCTATACTTGTCCACAGATTTTCCTCTGTCAGTTTTGATGATAAAACAGGAAACTGAATTTTGTCTCAATGGCTTATAGATGTGTTGAGTATTAACTGAAAGGGGGGAGGGAATTAATTAACCCCTCTATTTGTAATAGCAATTCAGAGCCTTTCTGTTTTTAGAGATGAAACCCTTTTCCAAACCAGCAGTAGGATTTTAGGTACCTCCCTTGTCTGTCAAGGTCTATCAGCAGAGAATTGTTTTCTCCAAATTAACTGTTTGTGCTGAATGGTACAACTGTGACTTCTAAAGAGAGGACCTGAAAATCAGTGATGCATCTGCACCAGTGAGTTGCAGGATATGATAAGCTATGAAATAGCTCATGGTTTTAACTGATGTCTTGAAGTTGTGGTAAAGGCTGTTCTCTTGTAAGCCTGGGTGGTTTGGGATTTTTTTGGTGTTTTATACACAGAACCAAACCCAATGTAGTAATGAAATACCACCACCACTAATGAAATACCACCACCACTAAACCCAATCTTGGAACGCCCATTACGTTCTCCGTTTCCTTAAGTATGAGGTGAGGTAGAACAGGTTCATTTTGTTTCACAACTGGAATTTAGGTATTTGCTTCTCTGGCAAGAGAACTTGTAAAGGCACCAGAGCTGAGTTGCTTTTAGATTATAGTGTGTGCTTTCCTCTGATCAAATTAAGACTCAGTTGCAAGCTTTTGTACAGATTTGAACACAGATGTAATTTAAATCAATATATCAAATCCCACTGGAAATGTGATTTGGAAATTCTGTTAAAATTTCCAAAGGAAGTGTCCCCATGGTCACTTTGCTACTTGCTGGAAATGATTAGCAGTTGCACCTCAAAAAAGTGAGGTGGGTACTGCAAAGTGGGTGCTTCCTGTGGAAGGACAGGCAAAATATATGAATCAATCAGGCTTTACAATTCAGATGATGGAAAAATCTGTTTCACAGTAAATATACATTCAGACAATATGATCTAATTTTTGACAAACCCAGATATTTGGTGGATTTTCTAAAGTGATCAAAAATATGTATCATAAAAAACAAATAAACCCCAAACCTCAAATAAACCCCAACCAAACAAATAAAAACCCCAAAACAAACAGAGTATTTTGATTAGTTCATTCTCCTGTCTCTCCTGTTATACATAAAACTTCTGTGTGTACTTCCATGGCTGATGGGGAATTAGCTCCTCTGAGGATGGAAAAGAAAACTTTCAGAGGCATGGAGATGCTAAATATTTTAAATTTGAGTAGCTCTGTAAAAGGTATGCCAAGACAACTTTATAAGCCATGTATTCAAGGGGGTTGCAACATATAATGAATTTAGATAATCTAGTGTGGCCATGGATTACAGTGCTAATTGTCTGGGAAAAGTGGAAAAAAGGCAGCAGGGGAAAAGAAAAAAAGCTGTGTTCTGACTAATCAGTTCATCAGCATGCACTTCTGTGGTGTGCCATACAACCACGCTCTTCCCAGGCAGAGAGTCTCTCACATGACATGAGATATGCCCAGGGTCATAAATCCTAGCAGTCACATTATATACCAAAACAAGAGATAAATGCAGGTTTTATTTATCTTGCTGTAGCCTGTAGTTTACAGTTGCTCTGTGTCTTTTACTGCAGAGATTCTCACTTCAGCCTTTCCCAGCCCCATCTCCCAGATGACTGATTGGTACAGATTTAGAGCAGTAATGAATATCTTCTTAGGTAAATGGTGAGATCTATTCAGGCTGCCAGAGAAAATGTACACATACACCCATGGAATAAATGGGCTGGCATATAGATTCCCTTGGCTGTAAAGAAATATCTTTGTGTTCTCTTCTCTGTTATCTCATTTAGACACACGGATTCAGTGTTTTTTTGTTTTTTTCTTTCTCAAGGATAGCAGTACCGTGGTTGAGTCAGGCCATGAACAATATGAAAGCTGTAGCCTTTTACTCATGCCAAGGGGAACTTGAAACAAGTCCACAGATACCATACAACTGTGTAATCACAGATGTTTCCCTAAAAAACCTTCTGTGCAGCTTCCCACTAAACCCTTGTTGGAGTGACAAGAGCATGAGGTCTCAGTTGTTCTGATTTTTGGAAGAATTATGAGGTACATTTATTCTCAGGCTGGGGTACAGCAAGGAACTTTTCTGTGCCGTGAAGCAGTAACAGACAAGGTGCTTTTCTGTAGAAGCTGTGAGCAGTTTCATCAGCTTTTCCAATGGCTGTCCTGACTCCTTGTGGCCACTGAAGACACTTGTCAAGCATAAGCTAATTTTTCAGACCACAGGTTTTTTTTCTATTCTTAATGTTGCACGGGTCAATGCTTGCTGTATTTCATTGAAATATGTCACTACTTATTCTTCAATTCTGTAGAAATCTCCATCTACCTGTTTAGAGGGCTCTGTGAGTTAGGAGGTGACTCGTGGATATTTATTAGTGCCGAACTTCTGGTCACTGTAAAAGCATTCAGGGCGAGTTCTGTTCTTTACTGCTAGTCTTGCCTGTCCTGTGTGCTGAGTACACCTCCCACAGCCACAGGGGCAGCAGGTATAGAAGAATGAAGATGGAGAGAATCAGAGATATTTTTGTCTGGAAAACTCTGTGACACAAGGATGTAGTGAAAGCCATGCAAGTTTTCCATTCCTGAGTCTTCATTTTGTTTAATTTGTTGGATTGTTTAGCAGGACTGAAATTTGACAGAGGGGAAATAGTCCTTTATCTATGTTATACTGACAACAGTTTTCCCTTGCTTTATGGGATTAGTTTGTAGTGGTAGGTGGGTTGTTTGATTTCTTTTGGCTTCTTGCCTGTAGAAGAATTAGACTATAAATATCCTGACTGATGCAGTTACCCAAACGTAGCATCAGTAGCAGGCACTGCCTAACAGTATTTGAAAATTATGAATGTAGCTATAGAGAGAGAATATCTGAGTACTTCCAATGCCTGAAAACTGCCTATGCTTCTTTGGATGATCTTAGGACAACTTTTGGGAGGAGCTGGGAGCAAAACAAAACAAAGGAGTTCTTGCCGAGGTTCATTAAATTAAATCCTAGATTTAGCAATGTAGGAAGCTCAGCACAGTTTTGTTTCTACAGCAATGAGGGTGGTTTTTTTCCTGGTGTTGACTTTTGTAACTAGTTCTGGATAAAAGGTCACACTCAGAGGTTGCTGATGGTTGTTAAGTGGCTTGTGTAGAGAATTTGCTGTTATCTTCACTTCCCAAGGTGCATTTACATAAAATGACAGTCTTTAAATATATATTCACCTGTGACTTCCTCCTTACTCAGAAGCTGAATATAGCAATTCACAAGGTAGCAATATAGAATTCAGCTAACATTTGACATTTCCCACTTTTCCTGGCTTTTACATGTGTGATTTGTAAACGGAATAGCAATCTGAGTTGTTATTTTTATGCATGCTTTCTGAATGTGACAGTTGCCACAAGTGAATGCTTACTAGCCCACGTCTACTGGATTCTCATGATGTCCTACTTCACAGATATAAGAATATGAACATGAATATGATCTTAATGAACATGGTGCAGTAGAAAAGATCCCATTGGCAATAATGCTTTAAATTCCCAGCTCAAAATTCAGCTGTTTCTAGAACCAAATCAATGTCCTGTGCTTCTTTCTGTAATACGGCAAAAGAATTGCTGACTGTTACTCCCAAAGCAATTTCTTTTGTGATAGCCCCTCTAAGTTACTGCTGGGAATAGTATAAGTGGAGGGTCCATTATAAATACCTGTATACTTAATGGAAGCACAAATTCTTCCTTTACTGTCATCTCTGTAGTCCTCTGGTAGATAAAGTTCTGGAAATAAATTGATTACTGACTACAGAGTTCACAGTTAGCCCTGCTGAAGGACTTAGTAAAGAACATGTAGTATAGAATAGCCTAATATCCCCAATATATCCTGGACACTTCAAATGTCTGTCAAGAACCAGATTAAAGTTTTGCTCAATAAGAAGTTTGCCCTTTTCTATTGCTGGCTGCCATCCTGCCAGCTGCCAGCTCCCATCAGCATGTTTTCACTCTAGCATCTCACATTGCGAGTGCTGGAGTGCCTCATGCAGTCAGAGGTGCTCCATATCACAGGCAGTCCCCAAACTGTGCTGAGCAAAGTCAGGCCATGCAGAATTCCCCTTTGGGTTCCTCAGCACTACAGCTGGCAGGGAGCTTACAGGAAATCCCCAGACTGACACTCGGTCTGTTTGAGGAGGACACCACCAAATGGTCTGTGCAGCAGTACTGTTCCTGAATGAGATGGAGTACAGGGGGCTGATGAGAACTCAAGGCCTTCATTGTCCTATCTAAAGAGGGGTATAATCATCAGAAAATGAGAGGTTGGCAGAAATGCAAATTTTACACTACATCTTCTATCTTCCCTATCAAAATCTAATGTCACAGCAACTTCTTTCAATGGCTTTTTGGGGAGAACTCATAGACACTTAATAAGAATCAGGTGTACAAGAAGTTACTTCTCACTAACTGGGTCTAAAAAATTGTGGAGCTTTATTTTGTTCATACTGGCCAGTATGAACAAGCCAGAAACTACCTTCTTCCATTCGACAGCAAAAATCTGAGGTGGGCAGAAATCATGGACAGGTAGGAGAACACTCAGGAACTGCAGCAGGGCTAGGAAGCAAAAAAAGAATTTTACTGAGTGTGGGTTTGTAGTACATGAATGTACCTTTGGCTTGCTTGCATTTGTCCATTTGGGTCTGAAAGAGTTTGACCCAAGGAGTTTCAGCCAGCACCAAGAGATCCAGCTGCCAGAGGGACAGAGCTGCTCTTCCCTCCACCCTGTGCCTCTTGTTGCCACCTCTCTCCTCTCCCTCCCCTTCAGGCACCTGCACGGAAAGTGGGAAGGGGGACGTGATCCAGTTAAAAACGTGGCAGAGTTGCACATCCAGCTTCCTAAGCCTGTGTTTCCCAGGAGCTGTGGGAGTCATGTTTGTGCCTGGTGGGGAGTAGGCAGACCTGGTGTGACACACAAAAACTTTAGGAAATCTGCCTGGCTCATTAAAGGGTGTGTGAAGGTGGCAAAGAACAAAAGAAATATGTTAAAGCCTGCTCTGACAAGTGGGAAGTAGAGTGGCAAATGGGATAAGCAATTGGCAGAGGAGTCTGAAGAAAGGGTTTGAAAAACAAGGAAGTTTGGGAGAAGAAAAAAGGAGTGGCACATACTTAGGGAAGAAGGGATTGTTTTTGCTGGAGCAGGTTTTGATGAAAGGAGGGGAGTCTGGGCAGGTCTGTGCCAGAAAGGGAGGTCCTGAGTGCCTGACAGAATTCTAACCAAATCCTAGTAACTTCACAGTGAGAAAGTGTCAATATAGGGTTGTATATATATTTTTAGACATAAATTTAAACAAATTACCCTGTGGCACCTGCTCAGGGGTTGAAATTTTGCAAGGCAGTGGGTACATAAGGAATTTGCATGGACAGCCAAGGAAAGTGATTGCAAATCATGAATATGTCCAAAATGATGATGACAAAAATGGGATGTTTGAATTAAAAAAGCAGCCCATGTTTCTTTAGTTGTTCAAAGAGATGTCAGCTGCCATTTAATTGGTTGCAGTGGTTGCCACCCAGGTAACTATAGAAAAAAAGTGCCTTGATTCAGGATGCTTGCAGTCCTAAATGTGTTGGGCTGCTGAGGGGAGACTGGAGTGGTCTCAGGCCTTGCTTCCTAATTTAGAGTCCTGGCTTAATTTTAAATTGGTCTTCCTTGTGTGGAAAGAGCCATTTTCCTAACCTTCTTCACAGCTGCTGCTGTGAGTTGAAATGTGTGCCCCATTTCAGAGAGAATACATCCTCTCAGAAATAAGGCATGAAAAAGCTCAGGGCTAGAAATGCTGTTTTAAAATAGACTAGATCTATTAAATGCTTAAGACCACAGCACAGCTTGTGTGGTGTCCTGGCTGAAGGTGCAGGAGGATCAGGAGCCACTCTCAGCTGAGGTTCTGAGGGGCTTGCAGGGGCATGGCTGGGTGGTTGTGCTGTACCTATGTGACAGCCACCTTGGTCCTTCAGAGGAGTCATAATTGTCCAATTTTATTCTATTACTCCTTTCCTTACACTGCAGCTCCTCCTGCTCTTCTTGCTGTTTCTGTTTATGCAATTAAATCTCTGTTAAGACTGTCCTGTAAGAAAACTTCTCCAAAACCAGATGTCTCATGTGAATGCAGGAATTAACATGCCTTGTTTCACATCACAAACTGAGACAAATGAGACAGTCCTTCCCCTTTGCTGGCAGGCCACTGTTCTTCCTTCCCAGAGGAGCTCTGATATCAGTGCTGTACAGCTTGCCAGTTTTTGCTGCATGCCTCACAGTGCTGAGGCTGCCCAGGCTGTGTGGAGCCCTTCAGGGGATCCCCACCTCAGCTGCTGTGTTTGGGACCTGTTTGAGACAGCACTGGAAGTAGTGGGAAGGTCACTGCCCCCAGCAGCAATGCTGCTCCTGATTTTCCTAGGCTGGGAGGATTTTTGCAAACCCTGGGAACAGCTTTTGCAAATGTGCCAGTCTCCAAATGCAGCTGGAAGGTGGGAGACTGGGGTGGTCTTATTCTCTGAGTGTCTCTTTTCCTTGCTATGAAAAAAAGAAACAGGATTCTGTTCCTTGGTCTGACACTAATGCTTCCCAATGCCTTCACAGATGCAAAGTTCAGAGTAGTGACAGAGAGAGGGAAAACAGTGGTGGGGAGGATGAAAAAGTCCATTTTCTTGGACAGGAAAATAAAACTTTGTTTGTGGAAAAATACATATTTTAAAAGAAAAACCTTGCTGTGTTTTGGAACAAGTTGCATGTGAGTCTTGGTCTCTGTTTGTTTGTTGCCTTGTGCAAGATGGTTGATTTGTTTATTTGACCATACAAACTTTCTGTTGGGGATTTTTGTTTTCTGTGCTGACATGCAAAAATATCATGCATCTAAACCTTCAGGTGCTTTTGATGACTTGAGCTGCTGTTGTGCTTTGGAAGCACAGGTAGCATGCAATATGCAGGAGATGTTCAAACCATGCAATTGGTCCTGGAAAGACTTTTGTGCAGGCAAGTGGGTGGTCCTACTGAAGTGTTAGCATGTCTTTGTATACAATTGTGCATATTTTTGTCTTGAACTCACAATATTTTTATGTCAATATTCTAGAAATACAAATGCCCTCAGTTTAAAAAGACGTATTTCAGCTGCACTTTATTTATTTGTTTGCAAATTCTTATCAGTCAGGGAGGAAAAACTGAAAATGTATTAAGAGACTGGAGTGTTCTAAGCTGTGCTGGATCCTGCAGAGACTGCAGAGGAAAGTGCAGAGTAGAGGGGGCATAGACAGACAAGTCCATTAAGGTAACATAAGTGGTGAATCATTAAGGTCAGGGAATTAGTTATAAATAGAAGTGGCAGCAGAAGGTTATTTCTGTGAAGGACTTCAAAGTGAGGGCAAGAAGTTTGAATGTGATGTTGAGCAAGTCAGTCAAGGGAGAGTGATAGGAATGGAGCACAGTGTCCTGCAGCCAAGAGATTGGAGCTGTATTTTTAACAACAGGAAGAGAAACTGTGGCACTTGATTATAAATTGTTAGCTTGTTGAAACAGACATCATTAAAATCTGCTTAGGTTTGGGGTTTTTTTTGGTTGAACGAGCAATTAACTTGTCAGGTTTATAACTGATTTAATTTTCTATAGGGCTCACACACTCAGAGTACTGCAAATTGATGGAAGTTAAAAAAATACTAAAATATTATTGTTAATTATTTATGCTGGCCTTTTCTATGATTTCACACCCACAAATGAATTAGTCTGGGGAGGATTTGTCCCTCTCATGACAAGTAATGACAAAGATTGGTTCTGTCATGCACTTAATAATGACCTTCTGACTGGCCAATGAACCACCCTCAATTTCTGAGTAGGTAAGAAATGTTACCTTGAAATGAAATCTGGAAAGCAATAAAGAAATACCATTACAGAGTAAATATTTAATAATTATTAAATCTGATGATGTAACAGATCCCTGTATGAAATTTCCCTAGTATATATTGTAAAAATGCATAAAGAACAGTGTGATAATTCCAGCGATAATAAAATGTGAGGGGAGAAGAAAACATCAAACAGCACCATCTGCTGTTCCCACTTGGACTGCAAGGACTGCAGGAAGGTGGGGAATATTTGTTCCAAAAGGAACATTTTCACAAAGTGGTTTTTCACATGCTGCTAGAAGTTTATGAAAACTTTCTTAGCAGTCCTACTGACTTGTGCAGAAATGTGGGCATGTCAAGATTTTGATTTTTGTAGTTTTGATAAAACTCTGCTTCAATAAAGCCTGAAAAGTTTGGATTAGATCTGCTTATATATGACAGTCAGAAATTTGCTCATGGGGAAGATCAATATTTCGCTTCAGATAAATATATTTGGGTTAATATAGACTTGTTTACATATTTTTAAAGCATGCCTAAATTAATATTTGCTTTAGCCCATAAAATGAAGCATTAACACATACAACAAAATATACATCAATGCATACAATAATTAATACGTACAATAAAGCTTGGTTACAGTGTTCTTGTGGCAGTTTACATAGCCTGAAACAAATGGTCTGCACTGAGGCTTACTGCCTATCATTTTGGTAACATCCAGTATTTTAAACCATTGTAAATACACCTGAGTAAACAGGAAATGGTTAATAAGAGGTCTGTGGGAGAAGGGATTCCTTCAGCCCCCAGTAATAACAGCTTGTGCACCCCTAGAGGGAGTATAAGTAAAAATGGGATATTAAATGGCACATGAAAATAGAAAAATTACATAAACTCCATTGTTACTCATGCTTGCAGTGTGTAGAGCATAAAGATATGCAGTGAAACATTAGCAATCTAGCAGTCAGGTTCCCAGCACTGAAAGAAAAGAGCTGTGCCCTGACCTCCTTTCTGGGCTGAGGGATTACAGCTCACCTCCCTGGAGCAGTGTGTGGGAATGAGGCAGGGTCAGGGCTCAGGGATGCTGGTGCATCCTGCAGGAGTGCTGCCCTTGGCTCAGCCAGGGCTGGATTGGAGACGGGGAGTTTTGCAAGCACAGGGCTTTGGCACAGGAGTGCCGAGGCAGGGCTGCAGGCAATGTGCAAACAGGCACTTAAGCGGCTCAGCCATGTGTGCACAATTCCTGGAGCAGAAACTGGGCTGCCATGGCTGTTACAGGGCTCCCACTGAGCAGATGAGAGCTGCTCAAGGGCAAGGTGTTGCCACTGGCACTGCATCCTGCTTGTGTCAGAAGAGCAGTGTGGAAGCTGCCTGCAGCAAAGGCAAAGCTTGTTGGTATCTGTCTGCAAAAGGCTCTGTGCACATACCCTCAGTCTGGCTTGCTAGAGAGAGAGAGGCTTGCTGGGAAGTGCAAAACTGGGTCAAAACTCTACCAGACTGGTTAGATGATGGGATCTGCTTTGGATTGAGTTCCTCTTCAAAAAGCATGTTTATACCAGATACTTCTTTTATGGGTGAGATGATAGAGTATCTTGTTTTTGAAGACTATACAAATGCATTTAATTGCTTTAAGATGTATTTCCCGCTACAGTGTAGTGATTTTCAGAGCAGACACATAACTTCAAGAAAATCCTCCAGTATATAACAATACTTTAATGAAGCTAAAATGTCTTTTAATAAGGCCATACAGCTGCTCAAACAGCCCTGTTATCATCATCACTGTCTTGTGATGTTCTGGGATCTCCTATGGCTTAAATATGGTGTAACATTATCAGAAGCATTGAACTGACAGAGAGAATGAAGGGAAGTGGTAATTTGTGCCTTCTCCTTCTGCAACTTGTTGCTGTGGTTATTATCACCTCAATTTGGTTCTAAATGAACACCTTTGATTAGGGAGACCCATTGATTGTGATTACTATTACATGTTTTCAATACTGCTACTGTGAAATTCAAAACAGAGCTTAAAGGCATGGCTGGGTGCCTTTATCATACTATCCATAAGTGTGATAAAGAATTAATGTATGATAGTAGCAACAAATAACAACTTTCTGATTTAGTGGTGAGAAAGTACTTAAAAATACATTTTGTCTAGAATATATGGAATGGATTCATTGAAATTCCATAAAAATTGAAAATTTCTTTCAATCAAACATGTTGGAGAAAACAGAAATTACTTAATTCAATCTTTAAGCTCCTATTAATCTATCTGGATAACATACAAAGTTTTGATTTTTGTCTCAAATGTAATACTTTGTTTAACCCTCAAAAATATTTTGCTGAGAGTGAGGAGTGAGAGAGTTCATTTAAATGTAAAGATGGAACACTGGCATTTTAGAGTATCTTATTTTATTTTTCTGAAAATCTAATATTTGCACAGTTCTAATTATGAACTCTGACATAAGACCAGATTCTGTACATTGCTTTTCAAGAGCAGCATTCATTAAGAGGACTTTGTCTCTGTGAACAATCTGGTCCTGAAACTTGAAGTTCACACATAATTTCCAGTAATGCGCTGCTAGAATAATTATGGAATCTCTTAAGTGTGTGCAAGGGGGGAAGAGCAGTAAACAAGTACCTAGCATGTACTTTCAAGAGCAGGTGGCTTAATCTTCCCCTAAATAAAGCAATAATTTCAGCATATTCTGGTGATTACAGATAATAGTTATTCAGGTAATATTAGCTTTTTCAGGTGTGGCATCTTGTTCTAGGTGTTGTAACCTGTCGTTTACTCCTTCAGTGTGTTCAAGTTTACTTAGTAATTGCTTTGCTGAAAAACAGATTATATATTATTTAGCTGTCAGTTGTGTTGGAACAGTGCCAAATAACTCTTAAACAACCAAATATTAGCTAATAAACATCAGTGAGAACACTCATGCATGAAACAAGGATCCAACTCATTTTCTTGTTGGATGGTTATTATTGGAGAGAAGTTCTGAATCCGGTCTTTCTGCCTTTGCCTCATTGTCCAAGTAAGTCATCTGATGGACTTGATGGACTTAACCCTGAAACAACAGACAGATATACCCAGGCTGTCTCAAAAGGACCCTTGAGCAATTTGACACAAGGGAAAACTCCAAACAGCCCTCAGATCAGCAAGGTGCTGTTAGATGAAGTGCTCCTGCAGTAGAATTTCAGTGTAAGTAGTTCCACTTTCATCAAACTGGTTGGAAAGAGCTGCTGGTCAGTGTTCAAATGTGAGTCAGACCAGAACCCCTGCTCAAGCTTCCCTTGGAGCAAAGCAGAGGAGCTGACCCCAGCTAACACATACCTGCCTTACATTATATTTTTGTATTTATCCAGCAAAGACAAACCTCTTCTGGGGATAGTGGCCAAAACCAAGACTGCACATGTGCTCACAGTTAGAGGAAAACATTCTCAACCCAAATTTATTATAAGCTACTGAGGTTTAAATTTGGCTTAGCATGAAATCTGGCATATTATAGGTGTCAGAATGTTTTCCTGACTAGCAAATCACCCAGGATTTGGAGTACCTGCGTTTCAGCTCTTTGGGATAGGGAAATTCTATCAATGCTGTGATACAACTGGGCCACAGCAACAAGACTCTTCAAAACCACAAAGGAAATAAGTGGCAAGGTAAAGACTGGGAATAGGTATCCAGTCTTAAAGCCTAATCCTGAGACTTCTGAAAACCATCAGGAGGGGCCTTGGTTGTACACTTTCATCGAAGGCTCTCTAGTAAGGAGGAAGCTATTTTGGGTGAAACTGAGCATCTATTCTATCAAGCTGTCTGTTTTCCTGCTCCCCGGAAGGATTCTTCCCTGGAAGCCAGCTGGCAATGAGGGACCCATGGCAGGATGGCTGTTTGGTCCAGCAGGTCCTTGCAGCCTCTTGTGAGGTTCACGTTGCAACAGCTTGAGGTCAGTGAGCTGAAAGCAGGAGTGGAAACTATTTGAAGAGTGTGCTTCCCACCCTTCCCTCCTGCTCTGCTCTGCCTGAAGCAAGTTGTTTGATTCCATATATATTATTTTCCCTGTTGGAAAATGACTCCCACTCAAAACAGGATTAGGGAGCTTGGCAAAGGGAGGGTGAATTTAATTATAGGACAAACCAACATTCCCTCCCCCAGGAGTCTTGGCTTCGGTTGTCACTTCTGGTGCTTATTCTCTATAAATGGTATCTGCATGGCCTGTGTTCCTTTTCATCTGATAAAATGACATCTTTTTCACTCCTGTGTTGTTGCCCTGGTGTACAGATTTCAGATATTGATGGATTAACATAGGTTGTCAGCAGAACAATGACTGATGGTTTTAACTGTACTGAGATTTTGGCATTAGGTTGAGATCCCATCTGAGTTTAGACACTATGAAGCACTAAAGTATGATGGAAGTCTCTCCAGGCTTTTCCCATGTGATGAAGCAACACAAGATCTCCATTCAGGCATAAGGACGACTGAATAAGTATTTTCCTGTCTATGGAAAGAACCTACAGTTAAAAAAGTCCTGAAACAAATCTGGGTATTACACAGAAATACTTCACATTTTGGCCTTGATCCTGTAACAGTTTTACATGTCCTTAGCATTGTGCACAGCAAAGTAAACAAAGTGTTTGTAACATAATGTATTGTTTTGTGATGATTTTGATAATCTTAATAATCATATTAAGTCATGAAGAAAAAATCACCACAGGATACAGGGCAGGCTTGTAGCTGACAGGGTTGTTCCTAGCCTTCAGGTAGCCTGGGTTGAAAGCTGCATTATCTTGGCTTTTTCTGTCTGTAAACAGAAGAGACAGGGGGAATACTTTTCATGCCATCTCTTCAAAGAAGTTGTTTTCATTAGGCAGATATGGTCTTGCCAGATATCACAGCTTGATAGATCTTATCATCATCACCAGCCTTCAGTAAAGCTTTTCTTGATGTGTATCTATTACTGAAAAGTAGTCAAAGTTAACAGATGTTAACCTGTGTTACAAAGCAGCAAAGCAACAACAAATTAGAAAAAAGGGAACATGGGCAATGAATGACAAATAAAGGAGTGAAAAAAGATAAAGAAAAAATTGGAAGAGGAATTTAAACATTGCCTAATGGATCTTGAATGGTTTTCCATTTCAGCATACTGACAATGAAAGATCATGATCTTACCCATCAGTTGCTATTTGGCCTGCAATATTTTTGGGGCAAACCCCTCCCATTTAAGAAAGATGAGTCCCTGTGTCAATTGTAGAACTGAACTGGCAGCAGAACTGCAGAAGGGTGACCTGTACCTTTTAGTCCTGGCTATGAACAGAGGGGATTTAGCTCTGGAGAAGAGCTTTAAGCCTGAGACACACCTCACATGGTTCTTCTGAATTTCTTTTGCCTGCTCTAGGGCTGCTAGAACTACTAAAGGACTCCTCATGAATATAGTAGAATTTAGCAAAGTTGTTGCTAACAGCTGACTAGGAAGCAGAATTTCTGTCTACTGGTTTCATCCTCAATGAAAGCAAAAGGAGTTTTAACCAAAAGAAGTAATCAGACTTTGTTTCATCCTTATCAGAATATTTGATAAGGTTGCTATGGTTATTTCTTCTAACACAAATTTAAAAAGTGACATGGTTCAGTCTTGTAAGTGTGAAAAGACATTTCTTGTGGGGTATTTTAATTTCATCAAATCTGCATTTTTTGTTGGAGGAGCTATACTGTATGGTCTTTTTTGATCGTTATAAGCTGAGATATTTCAAAACGTTGTTGTAATTTAAGAAAATAAGACTTTGGATTAGTGGTGTTCTGGTTCAGTTTCTGCTGTCCAGCACCAAATCTGCTGAGCAGGAAAACAAAGAAAATTACAAAAGTAACTTTGTGCGTTCTTTTGTTTATATTAAAAAACCCAACAAGCAACTATTTTTTTGCTATCTTCATTTGCCACAAGAGGACTTACAGTCCTTACAGGGTAATTTCCTATCAGCTTTGTTGGGTGCTTTGTGTGTTACAATTGTAGAATTAATTTAAAGTTTTTATTTGAATTTGAAACTTGACTAATCTGAGGGAGTTTAAAACTCCTGTTTCAGTGAATGAATACTTGAGACAAAACTTATTTTATTAAACCTCATTTTATTTCTTCCTTCCTTGTACCCCGTTTTTATCTTCTGTTTCCATATTTCAAACCAAATAGCCACAGTTCTTCATATTTACTCTGTAGGAAGTGTTTCCTCACATATAGTAATTACTGTAGAACTAAAATTATGCAAATTAGAAGGAAGGAAATATCTACTGCTTCTTTGTGTGGTGGAGCATTAAAGATGTGAATGAGCTGAGTTTCATTAGTTTTGTTACCAGGAAGGTACTGGGAACTCTGAATTGAAGACTGCTGCTCACTGGGACATGCAGTGTATTTTCTTACTTTTAGGTATTTGAGACAAGAGAAGGATGAGTCTTTAATATTATCAATATTATTGGCTCATTAAAACTGATCCTTCAAAGGTCATGTGATACAATCAGGGTTATAAAATGTCTAGGATGCCTTGGTTCTAGTCTTGATTTCCCCCATCCATCAGTACATCTTTCAGTGCTTGTATTTCATTTATCAGCCTCCAATTCTTCTTTTGCCTCATAGATTTTTTCTTTTGGCATCTTTATATGTGCTGTCCTTAACATGTAATGAGGGGTTCTTCTGTTGGCTGGTCATGAGTAGAGACCTGGCTGGAGCTGGTTCTGATTGCTCCCTTTCTTTCCATCTGCTGTTCCCCTGGAGTGAGAGGGATTTAGCAGGAATTGTCTTCTGGGAAAGAAAGGAACTGCATGACAAAATACAGAAATTTGTTGTATTTATTTTCAAGAGGTAAGCTCCTAAAAGCATTCCTCCTTTGAACTGAGATGCTATTGGTCAAGAAGGCCATCAGACACAGTCTGCAATGAATCCTCTGTGGTTTTTAACATATCTTTGCAAATGGGCACAATCTAGCCTTGCTGTGTGGCTTAAGTGTTCATGATGCAGTGATCCTCATGTGGGTAAAAAGTCCTGCTTAAATACAGATAAGTTAGCCTGAAATATGTCATAGGAAGCTTGTGAAGCAGGCCAATCCAACAATTTATTTCTATTTAATCTAAGGATTTGTGTGGCAGCTGAAAGTGGGAGGCTCCTGTGCTGGGCAGCATAGACACTCAGCAAAAATACACTGCCCTGGATTGAAAATTGCAGGTCAGAACAAGGGAATAAATAGAGATAACAATGTGGTGTGAGGGCAGAGGTCCAAGGAATTACTGTTGCTCTCTAATGCCAAAGAGAGTAATTACACTAAGTCCATATCTGATACCTTCCCCTTTGAACAGAAGTGATAGACACCTGTGGTTTGGCTATTGAAAATACTTGCTTCTGTCTTTGCTGCTCCCTGAATGTGAGTTATCTCATGGTCATGGTGATGAATTGTGAACCATGACCATGATTCAAAAGCCAGTAAGTATTCTTATCAACACCAGGACTTTCTTTAATGCCAAAGTGTAAAGCATTGTAAAAAGTACAACTTTGAATACATACGTAGAACTGTAGTGTACATTTATACACCTTAGTTCAGTGGGATCTCATATCAGACACGTAAAAAGTATCATTATCTGGGGACAGAATGTCTCTCTGTCACAATAAGTGAGGGATATGTCTTTCTCTTCTGTGCCTTTTAAAGCATGTCTTGAATGGAATGATATTTACTAAAGTTATTCTAAATGCAGTGAAGCTGCCAGCAGATTTTTAGCAGCAGAACTACTGGTGTTTCGCTCTGGTGACTCAGGGCTCCAGCAGATGCACTGAAAGCCACGCTGCATTGCTCAGGGGACAGGTTTTGTGTCACAAGCTGCTGTTAGGGGCAGCACTAATGGGTATCCTTTTCTGCCAGCTTTGCAGAAGTACAACACAACACTCTCCCTCCAGTCCTACAAGAGGTCTTGTCAGAGACGTGCCCAGGCAGAGGGGGTGGCTGGAGAGGAAACCTTAGGGATCTGCCAGTCCTGATGAACAGATAACCTGCAGGTAGGAAAGGAATTAGAGTCCAGTGCTGCTAGCTCAGTGCAAAGCCTAAGCACTCGAAACGCCGAGGCTCAGTGGGCTTAATGCAGACAGTAACGAGAAGAGTTAGCACTAAAGACACTTTGGTCTAATTCTCTGTGTTGCTGTAAATTCATTATATTCTGTAACCCTTTTAAATTGAGGTTGCAGGCTGTAAACAGACATGAACATTTCCTTACCTATTTCAAGTTCCCTTTGGAGCCATGTCTGGTTGTTTTGGATTTTTTTTAGTGCAGCAGCAATACAAATAACTCAATGAGGAAATAAAATCTGCAATAAAAATGTGTGACTCTCTGAAGGCTGGGTGCAAACTATCAACAGCTGGTATCCATAAAAAATGCCATGATTATGCTATCTAGAAGATTTATGGTTCTGTCTGGTATGATCAGACATCTGAATTTTATTCACTGTGGAGAGCACTGAATTCTTAGAATGAGGGTCAATTTTCTTCCAGAAAGCAGAGGGAGAAGCAGTGTGCCATTCTTAATATGCTGGAGAAAGGCTGCTCTCTAGTGTTCAGTGATGGGGTAATTCTGGGAAATGCTGGAGTCAAGCATTCTGCACATTGTAGCAGGCACACAGCGCTCAGGTTTGATTTAGGCTTGTTTGACTTGCAGAGGCTGTAACAATCTGATGAAGAACATCCAGAGAATATATTTGCTGAGAATCTGAGACACTTTGCTATTTCTTCTTGATTTTTTGTCATATACTTGACGGTAATCCATCTCTGAATGATTAACAAAAATCAAATCCTCCTGCCAGTCTCAACCAGTTGCCAGAATGTGATGGGTAGGTGTGGGCTATGCCAAGATTTTATGTTATATTTTAAATAGGAGCAAGCAAAAAGAAGAGAAAAAATATCACATCATTCCTGTAAGTGTTGACAGGGATTATAAATTCTGTGGGTGAGCAATTGTTTGCATCAAGGCAGAGAGGCAGAGCTCCAGGGGAATCAGAAGTTAAGCAATTCTAGCAGAAGGAAACCTGTCACATTCAAAGACCTAAATAAATTTTCACTTCGTTCTGCATTGCCCTCTGCAGGATATGAATCTGCTTGGTCCAAGCATTTTACTATTTGCTGCTATGTTGATGGCTATAAATGAATAAACAAATTAAGGATAAAAATGAGAAATATTTATTAAATAATAGTCTATGACTGGCACACAGGTCTTGGATCACTCTTTCCCTGCCCTGCTGGGAGGCCAGGGGCATTTAGAGGCTCAAACAGAGATTAAGCTGAGTTTAGTGGAGTGACAAATTGTGCACAAGGGTACATTTGCCTTGTGCACAATTCCAGTCCATCAGTCTGCTTCTCCCATGACTTCTCATTACTAATGAATTACCATGCTAATCTGGTGGTGTTTCATATCATACTCAATGATGCTCCATAATACCTACTGCATAAACTGAGGTCATTGCTGTGGCTTTGGCATCCAAATACAGATACACAGAACTGCAGGAAGTGTGATTGGTAGCGGCAACCCATCTCTGTCTGATGTTGCCTAAACTGTAATGGAAAACCTCCAAGGACTGAAACACCCCAAACTCTTGTCTCTTGGTGATCTATTAATTATCCCTATCCATGTAAAGCTTTTCCTAATGGCTAGCTGAAGTTGTCTTTGCTATACATTAAGCCTACTACTACCTGCAGATGTAAAGATGGGTTTGTTCTCTCCCTTTTACCAGCAGTCTTTGCAGCAACCTACCTGAGAATATCTGAGCCATTGTCCCATGTGTGTGGGCTTTATCAAGCCAAACAGCCAGCATGAACAGTTATGCTGATCAAGTCAGACAGCCAGGTCTATATGTACCTCACTAGAGTCCTACTTATGCAATTAGGGTAGTGTTTAAAACTTTCCTTATAGAGAAGATACTGCATGGTTTTAATGGAAAAGACATATCCTTTGTAACTGGCCATGTTTCTTTTTTCCCCATTTTTTTTTCTGTTTTTCTTCTTGTTTTTTGTCTTAATTTATTTTTTTAATAACTTGTACCAAAATGGTAAAAGAAGTGGCTAAAATGATCACTGGGACTCTTTACCTAGTGCCAAATCCAGCACTTTAAAAGCTATGCTTATTGGAAGGATGTTAGTTGAAGGAGTAGTGCTCTTCTGTCTGGGATGTTAGTGTGTAAGGTCAGGTAAATTACAGAGACTGGACGTCTGAGGTGAAACTGGAAACATGGGTGTGATTATGTATGAAAAGGGCAATATAAGAGTGGATTAATGTTTAGTACATGCCAAGGAAACCTGCAAATCGATCTAGAAACAGATATGTTTCCTTTCAGCTCATTTGTTGTCTGGAACAGATTAAAACCAGAAAACCTTTTCTTTTGAGAAAACAGAGCTGGTCAAACTGCACCTTGGTTCAAGTGAAGCAAAGGATCCACATGGAGCTAGTGTATTCCTGGCTCCCAGCCCTGCAGAGAATTGAGGAATCACTTTCTGATCATTTCAGTTGTTGCCCTGCAGGCTCTGATGGTATCAAGATGTATGTAATTCAAAAATGCAAGTATCTTTGAGAGAAGAATTCACAGGGAAAAGCTGCTTCCCACTGCTTTCCTCCCTCCTTGGAGCGGCGATGGATGTCCCTGGGAGTCAGCCAGGTGCAAAATCCCAGTCTGCAGAGTTATGCAGGGAGGGAGTTCCTGCTGTTGCCTGACAGCTGGAAAAGCAGAAGGCAGCAAAGGTTGCTAAGGCTGGCCCTCCTACTGGAGGGAGCCTGAGGAGTCTGGACTTGTCGGGTAAGCAATGCAGAAGCAGAGCTCTGGGAGAGCACGTCAGAGCAGCTGCAGGGAGTATAGAGTATCTTTACCAAAACAGAGCAAATGTTCTGCTGAAATGAGTTGACTAATAATTTCCCCCTGTCCTGGTTTCCCACACACATAGTCAGCTTTCTCTCTGAGTTTTCATGGCCTGGCTGATGTTGGTGCCACCCATCAGCAAGTCTGAGTCTTTCTCTTTCTGCTCTTGGAGAAAATAAGTTTTTTTTGCTTTCAGGAAGTGGAGAGTGAATGTGATGCTCCTCAAGCAGCCAAGTCCAGCTCTGACAGAGAAAAAAGAGGGCACTGACCCTGCCGGTGCTGTGTGCGGCAGGTGACAAAGCTGCTGTCATTGCTGGCTTTGGAGGTAATTGCGTTTTCATACACAATTTCAGTGATTCTGCAGAACCAGGGAAGCCACTGAGCAAAGATATGTCATATCAGGAGGAGCAAAACCCTGGCTTATCCTAAGTAGGATATGTGGATTCTGCAGAACCAGGGAAGCCACTGAGCAAAGATATGTCATATCAGGAGGAGCAAAACCCTGGCTTATCCTAAGTAGGATATGTGACAATTTTCTTTTCCATTTCAAGGATGAGAGAGTATGTGGAATTAGTGTACGGTGCCATTGGAATTAGCAGTTCCACGTCTCAATGAGTGTTTGGTGGGGAATGTGTCAGGAGGAAAATGTTTACTTCTGCTGTAATTAGAAAAGCAATCTGCAGAAAATCTGGAGATATCTGGCTTCAAATTAGTTCCAGACTCTTTTGCTGCCTCTTGAAACCATTATCTGTCTATGGAATAGAGTCCAAGCACTGTATTTGATTCACCATGTCAGAAGTGTGGAAAAGAAAAAAACAGTGCAGAAAGCATGGAAGGTGTGTATCAGGAATGTCTTGGCTTGCACTCAGTGTAACCTAGGAACCTTCTGCAGCCCATGGGGAAAAGTGTGGGGCAAAGGAGATTCAACACAGAGTGAACATGGACTACAGGGAATTCTGTTTTCCTACGCAAACTATTAACCACAACTGCCAAATGCTGGCTGGCCTTATTTTGTTACACTAGTGTGAAAAGGTAAATTCCTTGGTAAGAATTTATGGAACAACTTGGAAGGATGTTTTAGGCAAACTTAGCCAAGAGTCAGGGTACGGCTCTCTGCTGGGGAGCAGAGGTCAGGGGGTAGCACCCCACCAGCATGGAATATGAGAAGGATGTATTCTCTAAATGCTGCTCTCTGCATTGTGCAGGTTTGGTGACACCTGATTGTGATGAACTGTAAAAGGAATCCAACAATTCCTTAGTAAAAGAACATTTTATCTAAATAAATCAACAGTCACCATGGTGATGCGTATGTAACCCTTTTTTTACCCTATGTATAGACTGAGAGGGGGAGCCTGCTCTCAGTTTACTGTTTTCTAAACACACAAAACACCTGTTTTCTCTCTGTTTCAGCAAAAAATGTTCATAAATTAATCTATAGGGTAAAATCTTGGTTTATGCTGAGATCTAACCAAATTCCTCTGCAGATGTGGTCTGTGATGAATGGACTTGAGATAATACCTTAGTATCATCAGAGTAATTTGTGGTGCAAACTCAAAACCCCACTGAAGTCCAGTTTAGCTCTTAATTTGGGTTACATACAGAAGGTACATATGGAATTTGAGCACTGTACAAGACTTGCATTCAGCCTGTGAATAAAGCATACACAATATTTTCATCTGATCCTACTAAAGACTATTTTTTCACCTTCATAGCTAAACAAGAAACAAATGGCCATAATTAGAATTTAGTGTTTAACTACTGAACAAATATGTATAAATAATGTTTCTTTCTGTTGCTTGTAGTTCTAAACATAATACTTGTGATTACACTGACCATCAGAGCTCTGCTCTCATACTTTTATTATTATATTGGATATTTTCTGTTTTACTCAAGCATAAAGGTCAATTGATTTGATTTCTGTTGACAGTGGAGATATGGTTTAATTTGCTGTTCAGTAAGATATTAAAACATGATAGCATTTGAAGGAGTACCTACAGCAACAAAATTCCAGGTGAAAGGACATAGTCTTGATATTGTTTTCTTACTTAAGCTTGCTCATTTTGATCATCTTACATGGTTAAATGCCAGTGCTTACATACTTAAATACACAGAAACATTGCAATAATTAATAGTGCTGTGTTAATGAGAAGCAAAATGTAGATGCATTTCAGTTTTCTAAGTAACTGGAGCAAAAAAAAGAACTCAATTCTCCAGTGACTCAAATATTTCTTGTAATTTGAAACACATTTATCTGGAAAATGTGTTATTGGCACGTTTATAATAAATCTAAGGTTATTATTTTGGACAGACAAGTTTTTGGCTCAGTTTCTATAAGAAATTAAAGACCTATCAATGTTTATGATCTGGGGTATTTTTCTTCTATACTGGTGATTTAAAATTTATTTTTAACCTGTATCATTATGAGAGATCTTCCTTCCTACTCTTCCAATTAAAATTTGGATTGCTTTAGAGTTATTATAATTTTTGAGAAGCAAAAACAATATGCACATTTTTAAGTTAGGAAAGATATGAGCACTGATGCAGCAAGGAGCCGCTCAAATATTTTTCTGCTGGATCAGGGATTTTGGCTTAACATCAGGAATCCTGATACATTTCTGCACTTCTGCAGCCTGAAAAATTGGGAAGGAAATTCATAGGAGTGAGCTCTGTGAACTAGGACTGTTGTGAAACAGACAATTTTGTACTTCTGCCCTGGCTGGAATGATGGATTCATACTTTTATATCAGAAATTGGATTAAATAGAGAAAAGCAGAAACACTATTGAGGGGTGCAGGACAAGCGAATGACCTTGTTAGGACAGTTCTGAGCACAACAAAAGCCTCTGCTGTATTGTTGTTTTGTAAGCTGTTGGATGGCAGGTCCAGGTGAGCACTTTATGCTGGAAAGCTGTCTTTGCACAAATCAATATTTTCTCTATATGTTACTTGGAAGTATTTCTGACACCAGTAAAAAGAAGTACTTGCCTTGGGTTGTTTTCATAAAGGTTGTGGTAGTTTGTTAGTTCTATTTTTAAGTTAATCTGATCCAATTCAAAAGGTTTTATTGACTGTATCTACAATTAAGTTTTTACCTTGTAGGCATTGCCTTCTGGAAATTGTAGTTTTTCAGTGCACGAAGAAAATGGAGACTGATGACAAGAAATGCACTGATTTCTCCAAAGTTTTTTTGAGAGGAGCACAGCAGGGTGCACTGGGAAAGAGGAAGTTTGCTTTGGGAAGCTAATGGTTGGGAAGAAAATGGTCTGTTTATTTACGGAACTTGAAGTTCAGGAGTCATGACTCAGTATAAGGTTAAGTCAGTTCATCAAAATGTCAATGAAATACATGGATTTCAGAAATGTCAATTGCTTGTTTTTCATGAAATATCAGAGCACGACACCACTTCAAAAACAGAGTATTCATATTTTCTTGACAAGCAGTATTATGCAACATGCAGAGAAAATGGGCCTTTTGGTGTCCTATTTTGGGAATGCAACAAGATAGCAAAACCTTTAGCATGCCCACAGAACTGGAAATTCCAATTCACATTTCTTCTAGCAAAAATTTCACTAATTGTCTAGCATTGCACAACAGTTGTCCATGTATATTTTACACACGTGTAAAAGACTGCAGTGCAATACAGAACAAGCCACAATTCCAGTTCAACATCTGCACAGAAAAGTTGGCTGGAAATCACAAGGAAGAACCAAGAGTCATCAGAAAAGTTACTCCAAGAGGAATTGTCCATGTGTCTGAATTTCCTGTTCAGAGTACATTTGCACAATCATCACTTCCATGAGTTCATCTCACCTGTAGCAGTGACCACACCAGGTCAAAACCATGTTGGAAGGACCAAGATTTCAGCATCTCTTCTGGGCAAGGTAGCCCAGAAGCTGCAGCACCATGAATTACAGATGTTCTTTTGGGTTCTTTCCTTCACAGTTGCTGCTGAGTCAGAAAGAGCAAGTTCAAAGTACGATGCCTTTTGCACAGGGTTGGAGCAGGTCCCTATCTAGGCAGGGCAGGTGAGAATTGTGCTGCAAGGATTGCTCAGGCTTATTCATGTGGTTTTATGTAAGCTACGTAAATATCCTTTGAGTACACAGTTACCCTGTTTCCGTGTGGAGTGCTTAGGTGATTGTTGTGGGCACTTGAGTTCTCTTTTTGCCTGAATCTGTTTGACAGGACAGCATTGTCTCATAAAGTTGGGGATATCAGTGAGGATTCTTACTAATTTTTCCTTTATTTTTTCTTTTTTTTCCTCTCCTACCAATGACATGCAGCATTTAGCAGTCTCTCTGCCTCTGTCTTTCTATTGGCTAAGGGTATTGCAATATTCTCCCCAAATAAGAGAAGCATATTTAATATTTGTTAAGGGCTTTGAAATCTTCAAAGAAGGATACAAGAAGTTGAAATGATACAAATTCAGTTTTAAAGAGATCCAGCATTTTCTGTGCACTATAAAGGGTTATTTTGAAAGCTGATGGGGGATGACTCCTGCTGCTGCCTACAGGGAATGCACTCCACTAAGGTCTAAGAATGTTTATTGAATTCTAAAATGAATTTGCAGTGCAAAACTCCATTGGCACATATAGGAGATGCCTCCTGCCACGTTTCAGATTGCCAGCCTAAACCAACTGGCTCATGCAGGAGATATTTGAACTGTTACAAAAGAAGGGAACTTTTAGAAGACCTGTCTTTCCATCCATTTCTGTCAATGAAGATGTGGTATAGCAAAAAACTTGCAATATCTGAGAGAAACTAGTAATAGGTGATTCTTGCTTTTTAATTTTGGGTGCTGTTGGTAATGACTGTCTTAGGAGGGTACATTGACTGACTGGGCTCCCAGTGGAGGCCTCAGTGTTTCCCCCAACCTGAAAGTTTTCCAGCCCTTGTAGGTAAAGCTGCATTTGAAGGGCAACACTGTCCCATCACTTTGAGCTCGTGTCTCAAGCCCAGAATCTCTGGGTGACTCTTGTCAGCACAGCCATGAGAAAAACTGCCAGAATGCAATTTTTGTGTTGCTTTTTTGCCTCTTGAAGAGACCTGAGAGGTGACAGCATCAAACCACATATGTGCCAAGGGCATTTAGTCCAGAGCCAGACTAAATCTAGGGAGGCAAATCTGAAATACACAGAGTGGTGATGTCAAGGGTGGAGCACCAGCCACTTTCACCTACTGATTCATTGCCGAAATACTTGCTGATGTGAACCTGGCTAAGTGGTACTTAATCTGGACAAAATCTAGGACAGTTTGGGAAGGGTGATGTGTGAGAAACGATGTTGTTGTAAGTGCTGAGTGAATGTTTTGCACAGGGTACTGAGGAAAGCATTGGAGGAGCTGGTTATTTATTCAACCTTTCTCCTACATGATGTCAGCTTTTCAGTAAACAAGATGCTGAGAAAATCACCTCTATTATTTATAGGGTGGTGGGGTTTCCACTGTGTGCTCTCACCAGCAACGGAAGATTTACAGATTGACTGTATTCTGCTGTGGCTCTTCTCCTTTGTGAATGTCAAAGATAAAATGGCTTTTTAAAAACTGGTTAACTAAGTAGGTCAGTATTTGTTTCAGGAGGAGCATGTGTGGTCTTTAAGACACTGATTTTCCTTTTGAAAATCTCCATTTTTCAGCATTGAATAGTTCAGCAATGCTGGTTTAGCTTGGGTCCTTTATAAAGGACCCCTTTTGTGCATATTTCAGTGCTAAGGGGATTAGAGTTGAGCACACTTTAATGAACACCTGTGAAGAGAGTGAACCCGTTTAAAAGAATAGACATATTGTGCTTCAAAGTAATCCACAGAGAGAAATATGGAGAGCCATTTAAAAAGAATACTGTGCATTTTAACTAACTAATCCAGTTAAAAGAATAAATTTTCAATGCACAGAAAGGCAAAATACAAGAGGGAGCAGAAGAGAAGGGCTGTGTTATATAGTGATATCTTTCCCTGCTACATTTTTTGTTCTTAATCCTAATAAAAGCAAGAATACTTTAAGCCACCTACCTGAAACAGATATTCAGGGTGCAATTTCTGTGGGGTTTCTCTACAGCAATGGGATTATATGCATTTAATGGGTGTCAGTTGTACCTTCTCTGTGCTTTTTAGCTAATAGTTGTTCTGATCCCTCAGGAAATGAGAAACTTTTGAGTGAGTATGTAATGAACACATTTACTAAGGGAGAAGTAATAGAATTTTTGCTGACTGATTATTTTATCACCATTAATGCTTCCTTAGGATGGCAATGAACATGTTGAAATATTCAGCTATGAAATGATAATGATAATGATAAAGACTGAGCCAGTCTTTTGCAGAACGGAATTTGTGACCTGGCAATGGCTTTACAAGGCTCCCCAAGATGGCAGCAGTGAAGTACTCAATGATCAGCAAGAAATGAAGTGAAAGTCTTTACCCTTTCAGAGTAGCATCTTGTGCTGAATGTCTTTAGTGTGAGACACAAGCAAAACCTCATGTGCCTGGGCAATGCTCCTGGAAAGGACCCGTCTCCTGTGGTAGGAAGACCAATAAGAATTTGTTTTTCCAGATTTTTTGGTTTTAATTAGATGTCCTGTAACAGCTCTGTTCTTCAAACAGCCATTCATTCTTTCTGCTGGTGTTGATGTACCAAAACTTTTCTTGGAGTGGAACTTCTTCCTAGATGTTTTGATTAAAATCATACATCATCTTGGCCTCCTCAAATAACTTTTGGTATTAAGGCATTCTGTCTCCTCAAGCATAATGAATGTACACAGAGATAAAATCAATACATGTATAAGAAAATGAAATTTTGCCCTTTGCAGCCCTTACTGTCTCAGCCTCGTGAAAAGGCCCTCTTTGAAGGGAGCACTGCTCTCTCCTTTTCAAATACAGGGAAGAGGAACTGAGACCCAAATAAATGAGCTGGGCTGGAGCTGAAGGTTGACCTTCCACTTCCGCACAAGGCCAGGAGGACTGGACCTCTCTCTTTTATACCTGAATGCACAGTAGAGGAGGGAACATGTGCAGGGGAAGGCAGTGTCAGATCTAAGTCAGATTCTCAGGGTAAGACCCCTGTAATTCAGCGTAACACGGTTTGCTTGACAAATGCTCCAGGAGTAAGGGACTGGAGTGATGACGTTCCCCCTTGCCAGCACCCTGGGGTGCTCCAGGTGGGACTGTGTCCAGGGAAGGGCACCAGGCTCCTCTGCCCCTGTTGTGTCACACAGAGGGGCGTAGCCCTGCAGGAGCCCCTGCTCTGCTGGCACAGGGGGCCAGGCTTCACTGGGGAGACCAGCCCAGGGTGGAGCCTCACTGGGCAGAGCCAGTCTCTGCCATTCCCTTTGTTCCTAAGGAAGGGGACAAAACAAGAAGGGTCCTTGGGTTAGTGCTCTAGTGCTGTGAACTTGCTCAAATGTAGCTGTGAGTTTGAAAGAAGAGTTTTGAAGGAGTTTAGCTATTTTGCCTACAGGGTCTTTTGCCCTTTAATACTGCAGAGTGAAAACATGGATGCACCTCTTGAGTCTGGTCACCTTCCTTGATGTCTCCTAGTATCCTTCTTAAAGGGAATTTCTGCTCTGAGGACTAACTCATTAAAAAGTGCATTTAGACTAATTTAAGGCCAGATTTTCTCTTATTGTCAGGTTTCTAAGCTGTCCTGATGAGACCTAGTTCACCAGACACAGAAACAAAAGAACAGTGCAATCAAAAAATGTGTAAAATGAAGGGAATGAAAGTCTCTTCTTAGATTGTGTGGAATCAGCTTAAAAATGGGCCTAAAATAAGTAGGATTTAAGTGCAGTACAAAAGATCAAACCTCAGAACAAATTGTCAGGTAATTTTAAGAAATCCTCTTTGCTCCTTGTGCTGATAATGGCACTGCTCTGGAAACTCAGATCACTGCTGTTTTGGGGCAAACATCTCTTTATCTGTATAGCTGATCTTCTCACCTCAGAACATCAGAGCCGAGCAACCTGCAGTGGTTTGTGACTGCAAATGTCCCCTGGAATAATAAAACTGATCTCAAAGGTCATTTGAGATTTTCTTGATAACTTTGTTGATCCTTTGAAATGGGGTAAAAACTCAGTTCTCCCACTAAATATGGGGGAAGAGATTCTTTTGCTGATGTAAAGATGTACCTTCTATTAGATGCCAATGGATTTTATTTAAAAAGAAAAAAAGAAAGGAGGGGGGAACTCCCCCACTCAGTTATTTTTTTTAAATTATGTAAATAACTTAATCTACCAAAAATGGGGGAAAGAGTGGACTTTGTAGTTACTGGGGAAGAAAATCCCCAATATGACTGAACTCCTTGAAACCTTCTTTCTAGGAGAGGAAAAATTCTGTGCAGAATGTTAGCGAGGGTTTGGTTTGTCCTGAACAATGCCAGGAGCACAGGGACAGTCCTGCTTCATTTCCAGTTATCCCCTCCTGTCCCCTGAGCTATAGTTGGTGCCCAGCTGTGGCTGTGCTGCCCATGGCAAAGCTCCCACGGGCAGCACAGGAGGGACATGCAGGGCCTTCAGGAAATTAATTTGAATGTCAACTGCCTTTTGCAGAAATTAATTGTCGCTGGTGAAGGGCATGGACAGGCTGATTAGCAGCTTCAGTAGGTGGGTTTAGCAAACTTTATCAGGACTGGGAGCTGTTTGTGCTTGTTTTGGAAGCAAAGCAGAGAGTTGTGTAATCATTTATTAAAGAGCCTGTGAGGTGGTGATGGCACTAGACTTCATAAACTGTGTATTTGGGGAGTGCAGCAGATGAGGAGAGCAGCATGTGCTGCCTATTGTGATAGTGTTGCAGAGACGCTGCTCTGGAGAAGACACAGATAAAATCCCAAGGGTCCCTTGTCTTTCCTGCTGGAGGAGGTGTTGTTCCTGTAAGGCTGCTTTGTGTTTCAGTCAGTGCTCTAACTACTAATTTTCCCAGTTAAAAAAAATATTGTCTTAATCAAAGTACTATAAAAGTCAATATATGTTAATCAAGTCTTTTAAGACATTAGCGAATGGGCATTAGTTAATGGACAAATAGGAGAAGAGAGCACTTGATGTCGATTTTT